>APFE031247560.1:90622-133105 GCA_000404065.3 Pinus taeda | reverse complement strand
ACTTTAAATGAACAAGTTATATTGAAATCTTGCAAAGAGGCAACACAAAGGTAGGTCGCTCACGAGGGTAGACTTTGGGACTGGTCCGACTCCTAAGAAGACTGACAAAACCAGAGATATCTAAGGCTTTGCAACTTCTAAACCCAAAGTCACTACAGGACCAATATAAAATCAAAACCCTAAGGCTAAAATCTCAAGGAATTTCACTAAAACTTTCGACACTAATGGAACAAGTGCAGGTGAAGATTTTTGACAGTCAACCAGTGGATCTGGGTAGTAAAGACTAAGAAAAACAAAATCTAAAAGGAAAAGTGATAAAAAAGGGAATTTTCTCAATTTTAACAGGGTACGCAGGCAGCCTGTTTAACAGGTGCGTGCACTCTCTGTGTACACAGATACAGTGCGTACAAGTACGCACTGTGTCTAACGCAGAGGGTGGGTACTACTGTAAAATAAAGAAAACCATAAGTGATCCCCTGGCTCCTCAATTTGAGTTTACCTGTAATACTGCGTGTCTGGCATCGTTCCCAACGAGGGAGGATTGATCCCCTCACTGGTTCGGACACGAGCTCATGAAACCAGAGATTCTGGGTTCGATCCCTAGTGGAGTCGCCAATTTGTCATGCGGAAAGAGTTATGTTTGCGGACAAACCTAACCTCCCTAGGAGTCTAAGACTCTCTAGTGACAAACAAACCAAACAAGAGCAATCCTTCCCTAAATACATGTTATTCTATGAGAGATCAAGTGTTTTTCGATCTTACCTTAGGTCCAACGCTTGTTGTAGCAGTCCAGCCTTGCTGATCCAGATGAGCTCCTCCTTCACTTTAAGACCTGCATACACTAACAAAGCAAACGATTACATAACACCTGAATATTCATCATAAAACAAAGCATATTCATCACATAGACCAAGGAGTACATGAAATAATTCATTAACAACAAATCATTGAGAAGAATGGACTTATTTGTATTAAGGAAACAAAAAAGGAACCATTACAACTTGAGCCTGGTGTTGTGCAAGCTCCTCCCAGGGTCCAACAAGAGATTTCCTCTACTTTGACAAGCTCACCCACTCCCAATATGCAACAAGGAAGGATAGTGATCTCTCCTCACAAGTCAACAATGGAAGTCCTAATTCCAGCAGCATTTACCCTTTAGAATGTTCAGCTTTCAACCTCCCCTCCTTTTGGCCCAAGGCCTGTATTTATAGTATTCTAGAGGAAGTTATTCAGTTCCAACATCAATGGGATACTCCCTCTTTTGGATGGGGTAGCTCCTCTCTTGATGGGATAAGTTCTTCTATCATAGGGGTGCATGAACCATCTGGAGGTGCTCAATACACGTCAAACACTCTTCTAGAAGGCTCTAGAAGTGACCACAAGTAACTTTTTAGAGATGAAACTCGTGCCTTTTGACCTTTACAGGGGTACGCACCCAACCTTTAGCTTACAGAGCGTACAAGTACGCAGGTACAGTGTGTTTTGAGTGCGTACATGCAGGCAAGGTAGAGAGAACCTGCGTACCCAGAGATAAACATGTTTTAAAGTGACTTTCTCTCTTTTTGAAGTTTGACATGAAGAGCAAAGGTTTGAGGCTTGACAAGGAGGACAAAATGGCTATTTAACTGCAGATAGCCATGGTGACAAATTTCAGTGTAACAATGGTGAATAGGGGATGGTGCAATGAACAACAAAGTGAGACTTGGTTGTCAAGTGAAGTGCCCAAGATAAATAATGGAAGTAGAGGAGGAGTTTTGGCCAAGTATTATGGCGAATGACAACCAAAGGGAGTTAAGGTGAGGGAAGAATAATCTCTCATAAGGAAGCCATGGAGAAGGAAACCATATTATTTAAACATATTGGAGTAGTTGTTGGATGGCGGGCTGAAAACTGAGGCCATGAAGTGTTTAGAAGTACAAGTGAGTGATAACCATAGCATGTCCCTGCAAGAGGAAGGGTTGGACGGGTTGGACATGGATATTAGCGAGATATGGATGTTGATGTGCAAAGTTCCCAAGGAAGAGTACACTGGATTAGAAGAGGCAACAAGTACAAGAATTGGGTTGGCTCCAAAAGATCACTTCTGTAATTCAAGTGGAAAATAAAACAGAGTGTGGGATCATGGAAAGCCCAAAACACCAGTAGGTAGGAAAGACCATAGAAAAATAGAAGATATAGGCTTGTCTAAAGGAGAAGAAAACCAAAAGGATGGAGCCAAAGAGGATTCACATTCCCCAATATGTAAAATGAGCGCCAAGATGGAAAATTTCACCCAAAGAAATATAAGAGATTGGATGGTAGTCACAATGAATACACTAGATGGAGTACTTATGAGGGAGACCTCCAACTGGGAAATAAAGTCCACAAATATATATATATATATATATAATATATTATATATATATTATATATATACTAAAATAAAATAAAATAAAAATCAATAGCACTAAAATGTTAGCTGAAGAGAATGATGGGGATGAATAAATGGAGTTGAAGCCAATTTGTTTTTGAAATATTGCCACAATTGAGTAGTTTTCTTTCTAAGTAAATTTAATCTATTAATATGATACAAAAAAGGGGATTACGGTGAGGCTCAGCCAGAGAGGAATCAAGCCTCAATCATCACACAGTCATAATAATTGTATTTGACTTCCCCAACAGAGGGGAAACCAGTCCAAAAATAGCCCACACAGGGGTAACCAGTTTAATCACAGCATTACTGAGACAATTTAACTAGATCACAGTCCTAACCTGAAGACAGATAAACCTAAATAGTAACTGAACCATCAACATGACAAAATGTCCACCTGACATGCTTGACACATGGCATTCAGTCTTCCAGGGCCAGTTCTTCTACAATCGGAAATGCCCACTTGTCCGGGTTGTCTTCATTGTCTGACTCGCCATGTCCATGTGCTTGTTGGCCTTCCTCCATGTTGTACACGCCTACATGCAGACTTGACATGTCTCCTTGGTGACTACCAGAAGCCTGCATGTAACTGAGTTTGCCCTTCTCAACATGCTGACTGCCAGCAACATCTTTGCCATGCATTCTGGTTTGACCTTCATCAACTTTCCGATGACTAGTGTTGTCCTGGCTCCTACTACTCAGACCTGCTATGTTCACATATTCAGTGTGATCATCCAGAGGATCAGGTGGCTCACTTTCTTCCATGATGGTAATTGAGATGGTGATGACGATAACTGGACGATTTAGTGAGCTATGGAAGCAGAACTGTGTGGTATGAGGAGTAGGGTGTGGAGGGAGGGGAAAGTTGGCAGTGCGAACTGCAGCCTCTCCATGACTTGAGATGTGAAGCTAGGCTTTGCCTTTGCTGCTTTGAGTGTCTGGGTACTGCCCCGTGAAGATGAGTGGGTTGGGATTATTAGTAGAGGAGGTAGGGGAAGCCGAATCAGGGCTAGTCATGGAAAGTGAATGAGAGTTTCCGCCTTGCGTTCCCCCTCTTCGACTATGCATATGATGGCGAACCATGGTGGGTACAACATGAGCGAGACATTGAATTGAATAAGTTGTAAATGCTAATGAGAAGTGTGCCTGAGCAATGGCATCATAGAAGGAAAGAGGAAGCCAATGATAACATGCAGTGGGCTAAAAATCAACAAGAGAGGGGAGAAATAACAAAAAACCAAGATGTGGACTTAGGAAGGGTGAAACCCACAAAAAAACCATGGTGGGGACAAGAAGATAAGAAACAACAATAATGGATTGATGGAAAACTACAAAGTTAGGTATGGAATCCAAGAGAACTTAGGATAGAAGTAAACCAACAAGGAAAACAAAGTGGGAAACTAGAACACTAAGTTTGGGACCCTGGAGCATTTAACAAATTGAGGACATTTGACCAAGATGTCAAAATTTACCTAGGGAGTCTGATGTAGGAGCATCATCCCCAAGTCTAGCAAATTTTGAGTTGACTCAAATGGCTCACAAAAAATTCTTCCAAGGGAAAGATATTTCCCTCCATTTGTAAATTTGTGTAAGATAAAACTAACAAGTTTTGGTGTCCACATTTCTTTAGAAGCTAGGTTGTTAGGATATTTTGGTGAGTTGGTCTTATGGCCAAGTGGGCTTATGTAAATGTAACAAGTGCATAGGTGAGGTGTTAGGTAGTTTTGGACACATGCCCAATTTTTGTTTGTTTTGTTAGGATATTTCCTAGCTCTTAGGAAGTTATAAAAAAGTATAGGCAATATAGAAGGTTGGTTTGGTTTGATTGGGTGTGTAGGTTTATGTATGTAAGAGGCAGTTGAAAGAGAACCAATGGATGTCAATAACATCACTCAGGAGGAGAATAAGGACTATGAATATTGTGTGAAGGGACCATACCCCTCTATGTATATTTTATGTTATGATTAAAAGTATGGAATTAGTGTGTGACCTCAAGTGAAACACAATGTGTATAATTATTGATTTGAAATAAGAATCAAATTAATTAGTTTCCTGCTATAAATTTATCTATGTGTGCATTGTATGTGATATACATTTATGGAAAACGACATACCCCTAGTCAATGAGTAACATAATTGTTTTCCACAATTTTTTTTCAAGTTTTGGATCTTTATTTGTATGTCAATGTATGTTTGAATGGGTAATAAGAACAAGAATAAAGAAGCCAGGGAACACCCCTTAAATGTATCATTTAATTTCTGAAATGTCTTTTTGTATATAGAGTAGTCTTTTGACACTAATTTCGGCTTTATGTCTATGTTCATTGAATTATGCGGCATTTTACAACCAACCTGCTGAATTTCATAATTTAATGTCAGAACAAAATCCTTGATTAATCACCCCTTGATTAAAGGGGAACACATGTTTATTAATATTCAATGGAGAGGAAGAAAGTTGTAGAGGCACAAAATATATGTGGAGTCTTGGTTTTAACTGAGTTCATTGGTAAAAAGGAAACCCAACAAAAATTGCGTAAGGAAGCTAGAGAGATAGGAGGTCAGGAATTTTGGGCCTAAATTATATAGGTCAGTCAAACTTCACCACCCCCCTCTAAGCACCTAATTAGGGAAGGCCTATGCCAAGGAAGAGGTCAAGGTTGGGGTATGGTTGAGCCTCTGAGCCTTGTCACAAATGAAAAAGGGGTTAAGTTGGGTTGAGGTGTAGTTGGGGCGTAATGGAATTGTAGCGGGGGGATGACCCATGAATTCCCTGACTCGACCTAGAATTGGTTTAGCATTTTAAAACGAAAAAAATAACTATGACCCCTACCTATCTAGTGGGCCCTGATTACATATAAATTATGCTCAAGCTTATAAAATTTGGATGAAAAGTAATAAAAGGGGTTGTTGGAAAGGAGTTTTCAATTTTTAATTGTTATAGAAGGAACCCACATTGCCATAGTCTCTTATGTTTAAAATGGTATCAAATATTATTTAATTTTTGTTGGGAATGACACCAAAGTGGATGTTGTGCCATAATAAAATTCTACAGCCAACAATCATCCTTTAAATAACATAATGTGGTACTCCACACTGTAATATAGGTTTAAAACTTATCCTCTAAGGTCGATTTAGTATGAATGCTAAACTTGGGTATTATGATACTATGTATCATAACTCCAAATATTATCTCCAAAGGTCCATTGTAGAAGCTTCAATCTTCATTTATTTTGTCTTGAGCCCATCTAGTCAAAGTGTTGAACCTTGAGGCTCTAATACCACTCTCTAATGCTCACTCCCACCCTCTTGGACTTCTTAATCCTAGTTGGAGGTGTTACTTTCAATTAACCCAACCTTAGTTTCAACATGAAAATAGGGTTACATAATTCCTTCTCATCCAAAGTGTGTAGAATCAACTTTGAACAACATAATGGCATCCAACTCATCAAGAGTTTTCATGGGATATAAATTTTATCATGATCTAACTCCCAGTCCAAAGTTATGCCCATTTGAAATATGATCCCTAACCCCTTCCACATCAGCAAGGAACTACCACGTGGTACCCATCTGGCACTTGAACCTTACACAAGATTGAATGTGGTGCTTGCCGTGTTATAGCGTCATAGTGCTACAGTGCCACTGTACCACTCTCTAAGAATGTTCTACTTGGATATCATGGTACAACAAACAATTCCATGTTAAGTGATAATGATAGTTTTGTCCCACAACTTCTGTCCACTCTGTGGCATCTATCAATCATTCCCCACCTACAAAATGCATTATAAAACCTTTCCAGTGAAATGATGTCCATGGGGACATGGCTCTATGCCATGTCAACATTTCTTCCAACACCACATGGCACCCCCACACCAAGTGGCACCACTGACTTTCTCCTCATGTCACCTAGGTGTCATGTTAACACAAGCTTCCACATAATTTACTCTTACTAACTTGATGACATAAAAAATGTCAAGGTGACATTATATTACCATGTGTAATCTCCTTAGGATGGCATGTGTCACCTAGAAACTAGCCACTTTTCCTTCTAGAAAGGATAATCCTAAGTTTCGCATGTCACATCATCAACATGCAACGTCAATAGATTTTCCTTGTCTAGTGACCACGCCATCTATAACCCTATGTGGAATCCATGTAGTATCACTTTCTTATGTGGCATCCTACCACCTCAGCCTAGTCGAGGGTCCAACAAGGTCTTGACCCATCATGTAAATCAATGACTTAACATTGTAAATTTTATGGTCGACTGGAAACCTTTCCCGCATTAATCCACACATCTTCATCAATTCCATGAGATTTTGTTTTTCCCATTCCCTAAGATAAAAATATGCTTATTCCTTCATGTTAAGAACATTCCATCTTATGGATACATACCCTTGCATTTTGATAAGTATATTTTTCTTTTCATTAACAGGAACAATTTCCTTGCATGCCCGTTCCTCTCATCAGTAGCACCATATTCCCATGCTTGGATATAATCTCTACTATACCTCAGTGACATAACGAAATACTTGGTAGGAGATGATGAGCATTTTCACATCTCACACCTTCTATTGACCACGCCTCATTTCATCGCAATGAAACATGGCATGAATATTATATGACAGATATCAAGGATCTTCCCATCCCGCGCTCCCATTAACTCTTCCCATTGAAAACTCCCAAGCCCATTCAACCTGAACACATGTTTTTCACCCTGTAATGCACAAGTGTAGGAACTTAAGGATTTCAGGGACTTGTCGAAGCTTCCTTGAAGCCTATTGTTGCTTAAAACATCATTCCTTACAAAAATGAGTCCCTCATTTACATCCTAAGATCCAATATTTTGAGAAATTTAAGGGAAACTAGATTAGGTGATTCATCTTACTTTGATAATTGCTTGTGAAGTTACTTTACTTAACTTGATGTACTTGTAGTTAATTCTTCTTTACTTAATTATTATTGATTTCTTTGTCAACAAACAACTAGCAAAAAATAAAGAACAATGAGACAAGAGGATGCAAAATGTAGGCTACTAGCTAGGGCAAAAACCTCTCCTCTTGAGAGGAAAACCCACAAGAATTATTATTCTTCTTATAGAATTTGAAAATGATGAATTTGAAAACCTTTGAACCTTGATAAATTCCCCTCAAAGACCAAGTAACACCTCATTTGATGGGCTTGTTCTCCACAAATTCAACCTTAGTCAAATTTCTCAAAAAGTACTAAAACTTCAAAATTCGGACCTGCAATTTCTTGACTGTAGTTTTTAGCTACTTCAGAAACCTTAGCTCTTGCACATGTGTAATAAATGGTGAATTCTTCCTTCATTATCCTTTACTTGAATTGGTTCTTCCTTCTTTGGAACTTGAACTGAAAATTAGACCTTTTGGTGCCTTAACTCGATTCCCTTCTACAATTCAGTCTTATTGCAGTGATGTAGCCCTAATATTTACATGTGTGAGGAGATGATGGCCCCAAAACAAACTTCAAAGACATTTTTTCTTTCCTTCTTCTAGCCCTCCTTTTCTTCACTCTTTTACGTCTCCTTTTTCTTGCTTAATAAAACTTCTTGTTGCATGTTTGATTGAATCTCCTTAAATGAGATTGATGTCTCTTATATATAGACCTATGTTGTAGGTTGAATAAACATTATGAGGATAACTTTTCATCTCATTGAGGTAAACTTGTTGCAGCTTATAAACATGTATTTTACCAAAACTGTGATAAGAAAAATAATTTCTAAGGCTACTATGCACATTAAGCATAAGAAGAACATGCCACACCTTAGAATGGGTGCAACACAAAACCATCAAGCCTGATGATAGAACATGTAATGTAGCATAAAAAAAACGAGTGGATCTAACCTAGTAAATAATCTTGGCCATGCTAACAATGATATTCACGCACTATAAATTAGCTTTATAACCAGAAAGGTATCAACAAAACCATGGGGCTCTAATGCCCTCAAACCATGATAACAATCACATATACACCTCATTAAGACAGTGAAGAATAACACATTTCCTACATATGTAGGTTTTAACCCCACGAAACAATTACCTACATATGAATTCTAAAACACAGAAAATAAACAATGCAAGATCATAACACATAAAACACATATACACAGAGATTTTCCCTTAGATCTCAAAACTGGACTACCAGCTTGATTTTTCATTATGTTCCTTTCAATGTTACAATACATATTTATACATGCCGAAGCATGGAATACCATGGACCGAAAACCATCGTGTCCAATACCATGGACTGTAAACCATCACGTCCAATACCATGGACCGAAAACCATCGCATCCAAAAAACATGGGCGAAAATCATGCACAAAACCATAGGTGGGTCTGGCCAACCTAACATAGGGTTGAAAACCAAAATTTTCTGGGGCGCTGCCCCGGACCCCATAAAGTGGGGTTACAGGTGCCCTTGAAACCCCCTGTTAACTACGTGGAAAGAATATAACACAACCCAACACTTACACTTGTTGTTTTCTTTCCATGGGGGGACATAAGAGAGCTTATTCATTTTCCCAACCCTGAAATGCCCATTGTCTCTCTACACCAAGAGAACTTCTCAGAGCTCATAGATTTTGTCAATGCATCTATAGTATTCTTCAAATTGTCCACCTTTACCAACAACACCTTTTTGTCTTCTATCATATCCCTCACAAAGTGATACTGAACATCAATGTGATTTGTCTTTTAATGATATACATGGTTCTTTGCCAAGAAAATTGCACTTTGGCTATCACAATCTATCCTTATAGCTTCCTATACTAACCCCATACTTGAACACAATCTCTACAACCGAACTGCTTCCTTGCTTGCGTGAGTGGCTACCATGTATTCTGCCTTTGTAGTTCATAGTGCCACTACAAATTGTTTCTTACTCATCCAACTGACTATACCTCAAAATAGGTTAAACACATACCCACTTGTAGATCTTCTTTGATCTAGATCTCTAGCCCAGTCTGCATCAACAAAGCCATGAATATCCAACATTTTTTCCATTCTTGGTCTTCCTTGGTGGCACAGACCATAATCATTAGTGCCACACAAATACCTAAAAAACCTCTTCACTATTGTCCAATTCTCCTTTCCTGGTTTTAAGATAAACCTACTCAATACTCCCACTACATGTGCAATGTCTAGTCTAGTATAGACCATTGCATACATCAGGCTATCAACTACACTTGCATATGGAACACAGAACATGTCCTCTTCCTCTTCTTGTGTCTTGGGACATTGTTCAGCAGATAACCTCACACCTACAGGAATAGGAACCTTTACTGGTTTACTATCCTACATATTAAACCTCTGCAGTATTGTCTCAACATACTTCCTCTAGTTTAACTAGAGCTTCCTCTTTGCCTGATCTCTTTTAATTTCCATGCCTGAAATATAGTTTGCAGCACCAATATCTTTCATGTCAAATTTGGAGGACAATTGGGTCTTCAAATCCTGGATAATTTCTTTGTCATTTCCAACTAGCAACATATTATCCACATACAAGACCATATAAACAACACGGTCACCAATTAATTTAAAATACACATAGTGATCTGCTTTTCTTCTAGTGAATCCAAGTGCTCGTATAAATGTATCAAATTTCTGATACCACATCCTTGGTGACTGTTTTAACCCATACAAAGACTTCTTTAACTTGCATACCAATTCTTTCTTACCCTTCGCTACAAAGCCTTCAGGTTGCTTCATGTAGATTTCCTCTTCCAGATCCCCATGAAGAAATGTTGTCTTCACATCCATTTGTTCTACCTAAAAATAAAAAGCAGCAACAACAGATAAAAATAATTGAATGGAAGTTACCTTTACAACAGGAGAAAAAATATCATCAAAATCATTTCCCGGTACCTGGGAATAAATTTTGCTACCAATAGAGCTTTGTATTTCTCCACTTTTCCTTCTGCATTTGTCTTCTTTTTGAACACCGATTTTCTGCCAATGGGTTTCCTTCCAGCCGACAACTCCACCAGATCCCAAGCCTCATTTTTGTGCAAAGATGCCATTTCATCAACCATGGCCTTTTTCCAGAGTTTTCCATCCTCTGAATCTACTGCTTCCTTCACATTCTGGGATCATTGTTAGTAATAGATAAAGCAAAATTTGAACAAAAAGCAGATGGACTATACCTTTCAAGCTACCTTCTTTCTCGAACTGATCTTCTCATAGCCAGAGTTTGTGGCTCTTCATCTTTTGATTCCTCCTCTATTGTAGAGTCCAATTCTTCCTCCTTTAGCTCAAACTCTATCTTCTCATGTTCCTTTCATTGGAATTTATGTTTAATAACATCTTTCACCTCTCTGAACACCACATCTCAGTTGTACACAACCTTCCATGTGATCGAGTTCTTTAAACCATCCTTATACCCAATAAATATACACTTTTCAGATTTACTATCCAACTTGGTTAGTTTCTCCTTTGGAACATGTACATATGCATCACATCCAAATACCCTCAGATGTGAAAGAGAGGGTTTCTTACTAGTCCATACCTCTTGTGGAGTCTTATCCTCCAACACTAATGAAGGTGACCTGTTGACCAGGTAACATGCAGTATCCACTGCCTCTGCCTAGAATTCCTATCCTAACCCCGCACCACTGAGCATGCTTCTTGCCCTTTCCATCAACATCTTATTCATTCTTTCTGTAACTCCATTTTGTTGAGGTGTATATGGAGTAGTCTTCTGCCATGCCATACCACACTTCTTACAAAATTCTTCAAATTCTTTACTCCAAAACTCTCCACCATTATCTGCCCTTAGCGCCTTTATCTTCTTCTCTGTATGGTTTTCCACTAGAGCCTTAAATTATTTAAACCTATCAAAGACTTCAGATTTCTTCTTAAGGAAATATATCCGCGTATTCCTTGAGAATTCATCTATAAAATATACATAGTACACAGACTTACCCAGTGTTGGAACCTTCACAGGTCCAAACATGTCACTGTGCACAAGTTCTAATATCTGTTTCGCCCTCTTACTACCAGAGGAGAAACTCACCCGATTCTGCTTCCCATATACACAATTTTCATAGAAATCAAAATCCAGAGAGCTATTACTCATACCTTCTACCATACCTTTACCATGAAGTATCCAAAGGACCTTTTCTCCAATATGTCCAAGCCTTTAATGCCACAGCATGGTC
This sequence comes from Pinus taeda, assembly GCA_000404065.3. Lineage (NCBI taxonomy): Eukaryota > Viridiplantae > Streptophyta > Pinopsida > Pinales > Pinaceae > Pinus > Pinus taeda. The sequence continues at coordinate 121,521 of APFE031247560.1, read as the reverse complement.
TTCTCTCCAGAGACCTCTATATTTTCTGCTCCACTTTCAGGAACCACAAAACTATTGCACTCATCAACAACAGTGCTACCTTGCAACTTGTACAAAGTTCCAATCCGAACTCCTCACATCAATACCAGTGCTCCTGAAACTTGCTAACAGAAATCAGATTTCTAGCTAATCCAGTAATATGTAGAACACTTGGGAGCATTCTAACCCTTCCACCTTGCAACTTCAACTTTACTTTTCTGCGACCAATGATTCTAGCCTTCCTATCATCCCCCAAGAAGACATCACGACCATCATATTTCTCATACTCGTAGAACCACTCTCTATGGGGAGTGAAGTGAAAGGATGCACCTGAGTCAATCAACCATGTCTCATGATCTACATGTGTACTTGAAGAAGCCAAGTACACATCCCCACCTTCATCTGAGGTGGTTTTCGCCTCTGCAGAAGGAGCATCATCAAAACCCTTTCCTTTATCAGGAGCTTTAGATTTACACTCCCTTTTGAAGTGCCCTTCATTTCCACATTTCTATCACACCACCTTTACAAGTTTTCATGGAGATTTAGATCTCCCTTTAGATTTAGATCTCCCACTTGATGACTTATTTTTGTTTTTGTTCTGGGATCGTCCTCATACAGACAAGGCATCACCATTCTGGTTGTCCATATTTTTCTGTCTCATCTCCTCCGTCAGCAAGGCTGAGACTATTTCATCAAAATGCAAGGCAGTTGCATTGCTACATATTGCAATAACCAGACTATCCCACAAATATGGTAGAGAACACAACAAACTGATGCACTTATCTTCATCTAAAATTTTAATATCAACAGATGCTAACTAACTTACCATAGTATTAAATGCATTCAGATACTCTACCACCGAGTCTCCATCTTTCATCCTCAGGTTATACAGCTTCTTCCACAGGAACAGTTTATTCGCCAAAGACTTAGATTGGTACAAAGTCCCTAACTTGTCCCACAAAGCCTTCAACATAGCTTCCCCTAATACATTCAGCAATATTGAATCTGAGACACACAATCGTATTATGCTCTTTGCATTCTAATACAACTTCTTCCATTCTTCATCAGACACTCCCGTTGGTTTAGTACCCGGATCTACCGCAATCCACTAGTCTTTATCCACCAACAAATCCTCCATCTTGAGTTTCCACAACTCAAAACTCTGACCATTAAATTTCTTGATATCTATCTTTCCACTACTCGCCATCTTCTTTCACCACCAGAATTGATCTCGTAGATCTCCCACTAAAAAAGGTCTACCACAGACCTGAGCGAAACCCCTCAACAAAAAAGGCGTCCCCTTGAAGCCAAAACAGCTCTGATACCAAATGTAGGTTTTAACCCTATAAAAACATTACCTACATACGAATTATAAAACACAGAAAATAAGCAATGCGAGATCATAACCCATAAAAAACATATACATAGAGATTTCCCCCGGACCTCAAAACCGAGACTACCAGCTTGATTTTTCATTATGTTCTTTTCAATGTTACAATACATATTTATACATGACGAAGCATCCAATACCATGGACCAAAAACCATCACATTCAATACCATGGCCTAAAAACCATCGCGTCCAAAAAACATGTCGAAAATCATGCACAAATCCATAGGTGGGTCTGCCTAACCTAACATAGGGTTCACAACCAAAATTTTCCGGGGCATTGCCTCAGACCCCATAAAGTGGGGTTACAAGTGCCCTTCAAACCCCCTGTTAACTACATGGAAAGAATATAACACAACCCACCAACATAAACATTTCTAATACAACCATTTTTATTGCTCATAACAACATCATTCAAGATTCATAATGAAAAATATATACAAGTGATTACAGTTATCTATATAAATTAATGACATTTCCTACATAAACATTCCCAATACAACCATTTTTATTGCTCATAACAACATCATTCAAGATTCATAATGCAAAAGATATACAAGTGATTGCACTTATCTGTATAAATTAATGAATGACAACTAAGGTATGGAATTCAACTCTCCACCCAATTGTAGGACAACTACACTGGCAATATTTCTTACAATTGGCCACCCCTGAGTTAGATTCAAAGTGTGAGGAGTAAGTTCTCAAGGGAATCAACACTAATTCCAATGAATATGATTACCCAGGAATATAGAGACCACCCTATCTCCACCTACTTAGTATAATATTATACCCCATAGTGTATCCACCTATCAATTCGGAATTCAAAGCACACTAACTCTCCATATGTTAATCCCACAGATATCAATAACACAAAGAGTCTTCCCTCTACTAACTAGGAATCTAGAGCACACTATCTTCCACCCTCTCCACCTTACAAGACCCCATAATTAATAGTATCTCCACTTTCTTCTTCTCTTCAACCATGCTCCTTTGTGGCCGCTATGAGAGGATCCATAACACATAACAGTTACACCCACTTAACCAAATGAGAATCTAGAATATGGTGTGTCTCCACTTGCTCTTCTCTTACCTTTCTATCAAGCCACACACCCTTACATGCTTTTGCTTCTATGACAACACTTATTCTTTGCATTCTTCTTCTACTTGCCAGTTCACTTGCAATTCCCATATGCCTAACCTGGGATACGTTCATCCATAACACAAAAGCATGTGTTTGCTAACCATTTCCAATAGAAACCATCCATATTCCCAGTGTCTCTTTGATATGAATGCTTTCTTCTCCTTCTTTATGTGATCTTTTTCTTTCCCATTAAATCCCACTTTTCCACAAACTCCTCATTGTCTCGTGTGTGTTAACCACACAACACAACCCATGAGGAAAATAGAGGTGGTATGGGCTTTTCATCCATTTAGAAATCCCATACTTTACCTCCCCTTCCTTCCATGAAAATCACTAAACCCAATTAAAAAAATTGGTGGCCATTAGATGAATAGGTTCCCAAGCAACTTCTATGCAAACTCTAAATCCATGTCCTCTCCTCTCAACCTACTTATTGTGTTTACATTTCCACAATATTTACATGAATTGCAATTCATGGCAATAATTACAAGAGAGATATCAAAAGGGTTGTCACAAGCACATTGGAGCTAAAGACATCATGAACTAGACTATTGCGATGACACTAGAACCTCATGATAGCATTTATTTCGATGAGGCATGCCATGGCACATGTTTTATGTTATTAAATCAAGGTAGGGGTATGCCTTGGATAAGAAGGCTCTTATTGTGTGAGGAAGTATTTCGAAGGAATGGATTTCCCAAGGGACTAATGAAGCAAATAAGGGAATGTCGAAACTTGAAAAACAAACTTTTTTTTAGAGAATAATGTGCATACCCATTGAGATTAGAGATGCATAGGGTGTGTCTTGGGAAGAAATTAATTTAATTTTTTCCTTGAAGCAACATTGAGTACAATGGATGGCATGGATAGACATTGGAGGCAGATCATACTCTGAAATCAAGTAATAAAGAAGGATAAGTTCCAATGGAAGCACTACAAACCAAATGAGGCCACATGGAAAATGATTGATTCAATGAGGGCATCTTACCCATTTTCATTCCTTTTGTAAATGACTGTAAAATATTTGTGCATAAATAAAGATCATTTTTGAATTGTTTACACATGTATAGAGAATGGTTTAATTTTGTGTTTGAGTGGAGAACACCAATGATGATGTTCCTTTAAGGAGGTGGGGTTTGTTATAGCCATTTTTTCTATTCCTCTTGTAAATTTCATGATGAATTGTAATTCATGTAAATACTGTAAAAATCTAAACATAGTGACGCGGTTAAGAGGAGTGAACAAAGATTTATAGTTTGAGGAGGAGGAGTTGCTGGGTAGTAGTTGAACTCAAGGTACTTCATTTAATATGGCACCATTTTTTTTATTTAATTTTGATGACCTGAATTGTAGGCAAGGAATTTGTGTATATACATCCTAATTGAAGGAAAATTCTATGCCACCTCTTCCCTCAAGGGACTTGTTGGAATGTCAACATGCAAGAGACAAACCTTGGTTAGTGGAAGGGAATAATATGATAGGAATGGAAAAAGAAGGACAATAATTGGGAGACATGATTGACATTTGGTGGTAAGTAAAGGATGCAAATAATGTGATTCTATAGGGTATGTGGAGCAACATACATAGGGGAGGAGACAAACTCTCATATAAGAGAGAGTCAAATAGATAGGAGCATACATGCATGGGGAGCATGATGAGTGTGTGGACAATGTTGGGTTAGGCATGGGGTGTTGTGAGAGAACTCGTGGGAAAAGAATAATGAGGAAAAATGTAGGTGTAGGATAAGAAGTGCAGAATGGTGTGTGGATTGAATTGAATGAAAGAGAAAGTCATGTGGAGGCATAATGTAGTTTTGATACCCACTGGTTTAGCTAGTGGAACAATTGTGCACTCTAGATCCCTGCATAACAAACCTAAAGGAGCATGAGAGTGAAGATAAGACTAGAGAAGAGATGGTGGAGACAATATATTCTAGACACCCATTGGATTAGTTGGTGGAACTATTGTGTGATTTGGATCCATGCATAACATAGTGGAAACTCTAGAAGTTTGGATACTTGCAGGGTTAGCAAATGTAAATAGCATGTGCTTTGGATTGTTGTTGAGAAGGTGGAGAGCTTATGGGAGATGGCCATGTATTAAGCATATGGAGATAGTGTGAGCTACGAATTCCTACATGAACTAGTTGTTTGGCATTGATGTGAAGTTCCCTTATGGAATTAACTCTTCAAAATTTTAATATGTCTCTTGGGTGGTCAGTTGTAAGAAATATTGCAGTGTAGCTGGTCTATGGTTGGGTGGAGAGTTGAAGTCCCTCCTTCTGTTTCTAGTCATTAAGATTATCAAAAAGATATATATTCACCTGCATATATATATGGCACACTATTAATGGTGAATGATATTATTATGTGTTATAAAAATGTATGTATCAACATTGATTGTAAATGATTGTGTTATTCTTGGTTTCCTTCAGTGAGATGTGTTTATTATTATTCTCATGGTGTGAAGGACTTGGAGGTCCCTATAGTTGTTAATAATTTTCCTCATTTCCAGAGCTACTTGCATGATTATGTATGATTATTGATGAACCCAATTAAGTTATTATGGTGTTTGAAAATTCATCGTTTGGGTACTCACTATCCTAGAGTCTTTTTTGTCTAAGAATTGATGACGTTCTACTATTAAATTGTTATGTATGAAATGCTAAGAGAATGCATGGGATTTAGTTTTATGTAATTGATCATTTCCTTTCTTTTCTAGTTATGGTCCAATACTAAAATAGGGTATCGTACATAAGGGGATCTAATTGAATTGTTCATATCTAATCTAAGAGGATCTAGTGTTGTTATAGTTAGAAGTATAAAGTGTAATTACCCATGGATTGGTTCATTTTGAGGCTTGATTGTAGGCATATTTATACCTTTGTGATTGTATTTTACCTATCTTTAGCACTTGGTACAATCATGCTTGGAATAAGGATGTTTCCTATGAATATGGAAGTTTTGGTCAAGCCCAAGCTCCTAAGAGAACCTTGACCATTTCCCTAAAATTCTTAAGGAAAAACCATAAGTTTCTCAGAATATAAATGCTTCAGATTTTAATTGTATTTGGGAGTATCTAGGATGAATAGAGTATAGGTGATCCAGACATATCTAGAAACTAGATATTATTAATGAATGGTCATGGTGCAATTTCATGATGGAATTAGATTTTAGACGAATCGAAATTGAGGGATATTATAGATGGGGACTAGTGTAGTGGTTAATCAATATACCGGCTAGATTTTAAATTGAATCGAGGGTGGGTCCTACTTGACTAAATGCTAACATGACTTGGTTGATTATTCATTTGGAAATTGAATATGAAGATTTTATATTTGGCCAAGAATCAAGTGTGGACTCTAGAGAAGGATCCATTTTTTAATTTTGGAGAAGAATGGGGCTCATCCGAAGTGGGGCCCAATTTGGGTAAATCTCACGAGGCCTAGAAGAGTGACCAAAGCTAGATATCTAAGATGATGGAAATATGTTTTTGGATTTGGATGCATATGGGAATCTTTTTCATTTGTCAGAAATATTGGAAACATTGAATTTCTTTATAAACTAGATATAACGTAAAAAAGATAAAGAACATGTGAGGGTTGGAATCACTGGTGACTACATGATTATCTATGTAGCAAGGGTTGCATGTACATAGGCATGTACACATTGACATGAGGTATAACATGGAACCACTTGGCGAAGTCATGGAGCCACATAGATGCCACGTGAAAATATATTGCTTATGTGGAAAGGATTAAATGACCAAATTTTAAATGGGAATAACCTTTGATCTGGGTCTCAGATCGAGAGAAAATTTATATCATTGGAAATCTCACAATGAGCTCGCTGCAATGATGTTATCCAAAGTTAATTCCGCTAAATTTGGGAATGAAGGATTTTTATAACTCATATTCATAATGAGACCATGGGGATCTAGTTAGTTAAAAGCACCACGTCCCATCAACCTGGAATCCTCCAAGGGGGTGGCATGGAGTGTTATAGATAAAATATTTGTTGTTAGGTGTCTACTTTACTAGTGAGGCTTTTTGTCAAGTCTAGTTTTTCTTTTTCTCCTAGCATTGATAATGGGGCTAAAGAATTTTAGGTTCCATATGTGTTTTTGGTGAACTTCAATAGATTTTTTCTAATATTGTTTATAAATTAAAGTTTGGCTCATTCTATAGGTCCTATTGAAAGAATTTACAAGAAATATTGAACTTGAATCCCCTATCTATTTTAAGAAAAATAAGTAATCCAATTAAATAATAAATTTATTTAAGTAAACTTTTATTCATTTTATTTATGAAACATATTTCTTATAAAGAAAAAAAATCTCCTAATTCTCTACTTGGAAAAATAAAATAGCTCAATCAAATGAATCTATCTGTGATATTTTTTTCAAACAAAATCACTTATAGTTAATAAAACATATATTTGTAAAAATTTACTATTATAGAGTTTATTTTTTTAATATAATTTTATTTCTCTTCTTGATATTTTCAATAATTAAGGAAGAGTCAACATAGTCAAGATAACGGTATAAAGGAAGCTCCCAATGAAGCATCATGTCATAATGAAACTTTAATCTGAATGGGAAAGTTATCATTAAACCATCACAACCACCTAGGATACACTTAATTGACATGCCTAATAGAGTTATTATTATATCAAAAAGGTAATAATCATTCAATGGTATATATGGCTCATATTATAAAGTTAATATATCATTCGATGGCTTTGGACAATGATAGTGTCAATGATGCACTATTAACTTGATATCTTCCTTAATTGGGCTTATGCTTTTCGATACACTCTTTTGTCTTCCAAGAAAAATACAATCATTAAATGTATATCCATAATTAAATATAAATTCATTATGATCTTTCCATAGCTAGACTTACATCTTTCAATTTTCTCCTAAGTAGTATAACAATGAAAGCATTATTTTCTACATAACCCTTTTTCTTTAATTTTGTTCAATTATTTTATTATTATTTTTGTTGGCTTGTTGGGGCCTAACCTAGGTTCAGAGGTGAATTAGCCAAACAAATCCTGGTACTACTGGCCCTTTCGATAACAGTCTGCAAAGCGCGGATTGAGGTCTCACCCGAAGTAGTAAGGGAGGGTGCTAGAATTAGGTTTCTTCACCCTGGGGATGTCTGATGGGTTCCAAGTGGTCCGAAATTTTGACCCTACACTCACATCGCTATGCACACTTATCAGTATCTCGCAGCCTGTGATGTTGTCTTCACGCAATCCTACTCCACGGCCAAACAATGTTATTACCCAAGTCCTTACTAGTAGCCCAATATTAGTTGATTAACTTAGCTTATTTGTACACTTTCAGTTATACTTAACAATATTCACAATTCATATAAGTACCCATAGTAAATAAACAATATAATTGCAAATGAGATCAAACATGTAATAGCTCAGTATAGATACACATAATTGGTAACAAAACCTTTCTTTATTAATATTTTCTCCCGTTATAGATTCGACTCCGCCCTGCACACTTAGTTGTAGGGGTCCGTGCACTTAGCTGCGGACTCTACTAGGGGTCTGCTCACTCAGCTGCAAAGCCTCTTCCTACTACTACAACCTAAGATACACTTAGACACTTTCTCTATACATCTATCTCATTCTATCCATTCTATTCTATCATGATCTGATTCCCTTTATAACTTAGAGCCTCGCTCTTATTTATACAATCCCATGGTCCGCAGACCATGGGTAGGATGACATTACATTACAACTTAGGGTGGAAATCCTTATGACTCTAACATACATTCCACACCTCCGATTCATGGGGATTTACAAAAATACTACTCAAATCTTGGGCTTTGAGCCCCAAAAATGTTTTGGGGGGATTCCATGCCCAACAAGCCCCCAACAAAAACATCATGACTCGCCCTCGATCACTCTGTCAGTGTGGCTATCTTGGCATAGAGTCCCTCCAACTAGTCCCAAATGGTCTTGATGTCTGCAGCACACTGAGTCGCTGCTTGTTTAACCTTCTGCATCCGTTCTTCTGAAGCCTTTGTTTCCTGCGTGTTGCCCTGCATCTGCACATGCATCCCCTAGATGTGCACGAGCCTCCCTTCAATATTTGTCATGATTTTGAAGGCCTCGTCAATCCATGGCTGGATGCGCTCTTTGAGAATTGCTTCCTTATGGTGCGCCACATCCACTTGTTCCTTTAATGCCTTGGCTTGTTGCATCTTTGCAAATCGCTGAGTGAGGACTACTATCTACGCAGTCTCTTTGATGTTGTTGTACTGTTGCTGGAGTTCGCGTGCCTCTGCCTCCAACCACTGGATGTTGGGATCCTCCTGCGAATTCATGAGGACCTCCAGTGCCTATTCCAACATATTCGTACATTCACGCATTGCACCTCCAATATCTTCCAACCTTGCTGCAATAGCATTGGCATGCTATTCTCTGATTTCTATGGGAGTGTAAGGTTGTGCCTTCAACCGCAGCTTAGCAATCTGGAGATTTAGCTCCAGCTACACCCTTGTCTTTTCTTCTCTCACGTCATGGACTCCACTTGCCAAGCTGTGGATCCACACTTCTACCAGTAAATCTCCTGCAATGGCTAGCTCTAGGACGCGTTGGAAAGTGTCATCTGTCGTGTGCAACAAATGTTGATTCTGCGACACTAACTCGTCACGCTGCAAGCTGAGTTGTTCTATGTTAATTTTCTTCTCACTGAGAACTTGGATAGTGTGTCTCTCCCTGGTCCACAGCTCTGCCATTATCCCATCCTATAATTGATATAGCATTTCCTGAGGAAGGGAAGCTAGGTTAAGGGCGATGTATTTCATCATGTTAAGCGACAGCTGATCCATCACATTGGATGACATTAGAGCTCCCTCTGGAAACACTATTGTGTTTTCCATCCTTGCGCGCAACATATATTCTACTGCTAAAGTGCCCACTGTGACGCGTGTTGACAAGGTGCATTCCTGAGGGGGCCGCATCTGTAACTCCTGTAGCTGCACCTTGAGGGCCCACAACATAGTCTGGTGCTCCTGGGGGCCACACCTGTAACAGCTGTGCCTTGAGGGTCCCCAACATAGTCTAGTGCTCCTGCATAAAATCTTGAAGCACTTCACTGGTGACCTCGCGGGCCATCTTGTCGATATCATGGAGATCACCTTCGATTAAGGTGATTGCTTCAATGGATAACTTTGAGGCCTTGACCTTCTTTTGTGGGCCTAATCTCTCTGCTATGCACGCGAACTTTAACTGTGTGGATGTGGCCCCTGGGTCACGCTCCCTTCTACTGTTTCTACTTCCTCTACCTCCTACCCTGAGAATGTTGCTTGGCCCTCATCTACTTGTGTTGTTGCTACCTCTGTTGCCTGCCTTGTTGTTGTTGCTTCTACGACATTCTTCTTCTCTGCATCTTTTTGTTCTACTTTGTGCATTACCCTTACCTCAGCCGCTGTTTTGTCGTTCCGCCTTTTCTCTGCTAATTGAGTGACGCACAACTTAGCATCTTCCCTTTTATTATGGGATATAACCTCCTCTAGTTATGCTAGGTCTAGAGTGTGCCATTCGAGAGGCCATGTCTCCAAGACAGTGAAAATTGCATCTTCAGTGGTTACAAATGGTAGCTTCGTCCACTGCTTCGCTGGATCCTTTCATGCCCTAATATAGATGTTGTGCATATCAGATTTGAAGTCTATAAAAATCTACAGACTATTGTGCACCATAGGTGATATGTGTGGCCTCATATTGATCCATATACAGATGCTCGTCTCCATGAGCACCCATAACATTTTGAGGTCGTGAATCTGTTTCGCGTCCTTGGTGGCCCAGAGCGAAGCGTACTTCACGGCCTCTCATAACTCTTTATCAATGTTGGGGAATTGATTGGCCTTTGTCAGTTCTCCCACTACGAGTAGTATGGATAATAGCAACCACGCATAGTGGAAGGTCTTACCTTACTCCTGGGCTTCATGATAGTTTATCAAAAATGCCTCGCAGAGAAATTTGGCCCTGTTGAACTGGATCCCTTTTGCGCACTACTCAGCCAGTATGACCACCAGTGCTAGTACCTCATCAACATGACACTTTCTCATAACTTTGCTAGCCAGGAGTTGGGTTGCTATGCACACCCCCTTGTCCTTTATGCTAGAGATGACGTAGCCCCTCTTCTTCTTCTTTAACTTATATTTTGCCTTCATGGCTTCCACGAGAGCCAACTCACTACCTTTTCCAGCTATAGTCACGGGGTCCTTTCCTTTATAGGGGAGCCAAGAAATCCTGTGAATGAGGTCTATCATGATGGGAATAGGCTCCTCCAGCCATAGATACCCATCATGCACTAGGCAGAGCAGTTGCTTGATGACGAAAATGGTGATGGGTGCGTGGTGGAAATGTGGTATCCATAAAAAGTGTAGCAACTCAACATTTTCCACACTTCGCAGCCATTTCTACTACTCCAACATGATCACTGGCCCCTTAGTGTTTTTCTTCATTAATTTCCTGGTCTCCAGGTGCAGGAACTTCTCGCTGTTAGCGAGGTCCCAATATTCAAATTTCATGGTTGGTATGTGGCCTAGGTGCGTGCCTTCAAATAAAATTCCATCGAGGAGGAGTGGGGTGTGGAGTGAGATTTTCATTTCATCCAGGTTCTTCGGTACTTTGATTTTCCCTTTCCATTGAGCGACATATGTTGGCAATTTTGTTGCAGAGTGCAATGGTTAGATATCCTCCTTCGTTTCTTCTTCTTCTACTGTTGTGGTGATCAGGGCCTGTATGTCTTCTTCTTCCTCATCTGTTTCTATTGTGATTTCTTTCCCCTTCTCTTCCATGGATAGTTTTCTATGTCGCAGATTCCTCGGGGACATGCATACTAGACCCATTACCTGTTTATATTTCTTGGGCCATGGTGTTTGAGGTTTTGTATCTTGGGTAGGTACTTCTTCAATTCCTAACCCATCCTTAGTGGTCATCATCATCTCTAGACTGTATTCTGTCACTCATGAACTTAGGAGCTCAATTATCACTTAGCTCTCAACACTATGTGCTTTGCTCAAATGCTCAATTCTCAAATGACCAAGTGTTGTTTTTTGGCCAACCCTTTGAGATTTATAGCACCTTTCAAATTTGAATTCGACCGTTCCACCCAATTTTGGGCCATTAATGCTTTTTTGGTGGTAGATTTTCCCAAATCCTACCCATAACACGTGTCTTAAATGCCTGCCACACGCTCCATTTGGCCTCAATTTTTACATCCCGTCATGAATAGTGACACCAATAGTCACTTCCCAACAAAATCTTGTGGCAGAAAAACCCTCCATGCACAGTCACGAGCCCTGTGATTTTTTGATTCTATGCACATTTCCAATATCACACAGCTCCTGGGCAGAATATTTTATAGTCCTGCGCTCCCTTTCAACTTCCTAGAGTGCTAAGACTTTTCTTCCTACAGCTAGTCAGGTGGTCGCACCACCTTTGCAGGGCTTCATCTCATCCTCCATCATGGTTCATAGAGAATCCCCATCTTCCATTGTGGTGATCAGCATCACACACTCTACTATGTGCACTGTGTTACCCTGGTCACTATGTTTGGTGAGATGCGGTCTCAACCACGGTAGCAGACTACCCAGTCGACGGTGATAGTTTTCCAATTTGTTAGTATGACTGTACGCACCTTGCCCTACCATCCTTGGTTGTTCAAACTAGCTTCTTAACCTCTGTCCATTAAAGCACTTTTCTCCCTTAGCCATACCTAGTCTTTTTCAAGTTTGCGAAGTCTAATGTTTCCCTGTCGGATTTCTTCCTCAAGTCTTATATGTTCTATTTCATGCAACTGTGTAATTTCTTCATTCCAGTTTGCGCGAACCATCATATCTACGGGAGATGTTGTGCACAGACTTGTCTTTGCATGCTCCACAGGGACTACATCCCCCGCTCATACTTCATCTTCGGAAGCACTTGCATGGTCATAGTTTTGCACATGGTCCTATAAGCCCACACAACTGCTGGTACACACAGGTCCTAGTTGGTGCGTCACAAGGTCCCAGTTGGTGCGTCTCACATTGTGGACCCTATTCATCACTTCGCACACCTTGTCAAAGGCTTTCCCATGTATGATTTTTAGTATCTTAGGTCTTATTATACTTTGTTGTTCGCGCACTTGCCCTACCTTCTTCTACTTATTGTTCCTATTTCCTATCGTGATAGAAGTGTGCGTTTGTGTGGGCTACATACCATACGCTTGTAGCCATCCAGAAAGATGGGCGCGCAAGCTATTTCGTTCATCATGCCTAGCTTCCATCTGCATCAGAGGCTTCCCAAATCATAAGCACATCATCTTTTCTCATTCGTGCCAATCCCCAAAACTTTACTGGTGCATACCCCAACACTTTGTGGGCATAGCGCGCAATGCCCATTTCATAGCATTGGACCGCTACTGTTCTAGCACTGTACTTTACAATTTGTTTAGGAATTCATCCACCACTGTCAACCCATCACACATAGGCAAATCCCTTACCACTCTTGTCATGCAGCGTAGTGATCTTACCATCACGTTGCAATTGAGCATGGTTACTTCGTGTAACCAGTTCTTCCATCATTCTATTTCTTCATCGGAATCTAATGTGTAGGAGATTTCACGCTCCCATGAAATCCGGCCAACCGCTGTAGGATTCACCCAATCCTGTTCCCAAGCGATTATCTTGTAGATACAGTCTAGCTCATCATCGCTCTTGTCGTCGTGTACTAGCTCTGTGTAGTGTGCTCCTTTCACAGGATCTAAAGGCACCACTACATGTAGTGACTTCTTCTCAAAAATCATTTTACGCTTCTTAGATTTATCACTTCATTCATATCAGTGGCCCAATCTATTCCTAGTAACACGGGATAGGGATTGTTTTCATTGACAATCTCTATCACCTCAAAATATGCAAGTGCACTCGCACCTTCGATGTCTATCGTTATGCCCTGCAATCTTCCCATCGGTAGGATCTTCTGTTGGTTCACCATTCACAATTGAATAGTAGACCACTATAATGTGGGCCTACCCATCCGTTCCCAGGTCTACTTTGGAAACAAATTTGCGTCAGATCCTAGATCCATAATCACTTGATCCATTTAATACTCCCTAATTTAAGCAGTTAATCTCATTTCCCTTCTTGTTAGCGATGTATGTTTCACGAGTTTCTAGACTACGCAAGGTTATCCTGACCTAGTGCACCTAGCGACAAGTTCCTGTAGTCCTTTCATAGCCTTGTTGTCGCGCAACAGTTTCATACATGTTTCTACAATGGTAGTGATCATTGAAGGATTCATCTTTGGCTCTAGTTGATCCTTACTACCTAAAGTGGAGGCCTCTGTGAAGCTCTTCTTAGCTTCCATGAATGTCTCCTTCGCATGCCTCAAATCAAATTCAGGTTCCTTTGTAGGAACCTTGCAAACCCACACACTTTCTTTAGCCTGCTTACCTTTGTCATCCTCTGTCATGATACCGCTTCGGAGCACTATGTTCACATTCAGGTCCTCTTTGTGTGGCTCAAACCTCATCATTTGCAAATTTTGAGTCGGGGGAGGCTAGAGTATCCCTTTATTGCACATCCTCACTATTAGTGTAAGGCAGTCCTCTGTCTCATGATCAAACTGAGTACAATATAAACATGACGCTCTCATTGGATTTGTATAGATGCAGGCATAATGCCCTATCCCTCTGGAATTGTAACAAATCAGCTGTCCGTGACCCCTTCTTGGTCCCATTTCACCTCGAACTTTTCCGCGGCCCTGAAATCCAGCATGCGTCATTCCCAGATTTGGGTTAGGGGCTCATGTTTCAGTCTACACTCTGTAGGAAGGAGTCCTATCCATCATCAGTCCATAAATTCTGCAGGTGTGCTCATCATGGCCTACCGACCTGCAAAAATTACAGAATAATTGATGGGACATCTGTGTGTACTTCTATAATAAATGGCAATTATCCGTAGCATGTTTCCCTCCTATCTGATAAATCATGCACCATAATGCAGGCACCACACTCGGTCCTGCTTGTGTCTTAATGGCATCGACCCTCTTCCTGCTAAGTAGTTCGTGAAGACTAGACAATGGTCCTTGTCATGCCCCTGACCTTTGCATTTTATGCACCATACCTCCTCGCTTGCCTCTAGCCAAGTTATGATGTCCTGTTTCAAACTCTACATTTCCAAACACAAATTTTGTAGTTGCATGTGGATTTGTTGGACTCCCAGGTTAGGATCTTGTATTGGGGTTTCATGTAGTCTCATTGTAATCTCCAAAGCTTCATCTTGGGTGGATAACTTTTGCTATGACAGCACTGTCCTTAGATGCGATGTTAGTGATGCTACAAACCATGCACAGTGCTGCCCATCTGTCAAGGTCATGTTGGCTTCGCGAATCATACTCTTCAGCCTCTGATATAGATCCCATGGGGTCTTGCTTGGAAGCATCGTGATATCCTTAAACCTGATAATCGATTGTGTCCCCAATTTTGGCCTGCAAAATTCACTGCTTAGCGCAACCTGGATATCTATGATCCCCACGTTTGGGTGGTCATTAGAATGCTTAATGTACCATGTTAGTGCATGATCCTACAACATGCTTACAAGCATTGGCTTCTTTATATTGTCATCCATGACTCCTTGCACTTCCCATATGGCCCTTACCACGAACCAAAATTGGTTCAAATCTTCGTTCCCTACTCCTCTCAATACCAAGAATTTTATTGCGCTCACCATATTGAATTAGTGGTGGTGGAGGTGTTGTGTGAAGAGATGGAGGTGAATATGGTGAGACTAGTGGTGGTGTAGGTGGGGGTGGTATGCGTGGAATTTGCTGCCTTATTAAATTGATTGCGCTCCTCACAGAAACTTTCACAAGGTCTTCCTCACTTTCCTACTGAGGTGAAATCAAGGGGCTATTTTCTATCTCTGTGCTACCTTCATTTCTATAGATCCTCCCACTTCACGTAGCCCCAAACATAAATTTATTCTCATAACCCACTTTTCACACAATAGCATCTTAATCCAAGTGTTCAAAGATTTAATGTACTTACCTCACGGTCCTTTGAGGAAGCATCATTCCACCTTACTGTAGTTGACTGTCGTGACTACCACGAACTTAGTGATAAATCCTCCTATAATTCGATCGAGCCAATGGTCCACAATGCGCACGATCTTATTTTATGATGCTTCTAGTCTGCACACTAATTCTGGAGTCCACACAATTGGTTTTTCGAGCCTACACCTTCCCTGATTGTCTGCTAGCTTCACGATCCACTCATACAACATAGAGGGAAAGGATTAAAAGAAAATTTCATGGATTTTTGTATATAAGTAGTGATCCAATGAATTTTCCTCTGATACTTATGAATTCCTATTTTACTACACCGCGAACTCGTGAATCTTTCTATCTAACCACCCTTCAATTTCTTTCTTTGTTGGATTTCAGTGACACGACATCTGACATCCCTTATGCAGATTCAGGTCTTGGCAATGGAACCAATTGTTGGATTGTTGGGGCTTGACCCAATTTCAGAGGTGAATTAGCCAAATAAATCTCAGTACTACTGGCCCTTTCGGCAACAGTCCGTGGAGCACGGACTGAGGTCTCACCCGAAGTAGTATGGGTGGGTGCTAGAACCAAGTTTCCGAACCCTGGGGATGTCTAATGGGTTCCAAGTGGTCCACTGTTTTTACCCTGCGCGCACGTCACTACGCGCACTTATCAGTATCTCGCAGCCTGTGATGTTGTCTTCGTGCAACCCTACACAGGGGCTGAACATTATTATTACCCAAGTCCCTACTAGTAACCTGATATTAGTTTATTAACTTAACTTATTTGTACGCTTTCAGTTATACTTAACAGTATTCACAATTCATATAAGTGAGCACATTCAATAAATGATATAATTGAAAATGAGTTCAAACATGTAATAGCTTAGTACAGATGCATAGAATTGGTAACAAAACATTTCTTTATTAATCTTTTCTCCAGTTAGAGACTCGACTCCGCCCTACACACACAACTGCAGGGGTACGCTCCCTCAGTTGTGAACTCTACTAGGCCTCTGTGCACTTAGCTTCAGAGCCTCTTCCTACTACTACGATCCAACATACACTTAGACACTTTCTCTGTATGTCTATCTCATTCTATCCATTTTATTCTATCATGATCTGATTCCCTTTACAACTTAGAGCCTTGCTCTTATTTATACAATCTCATGGTCCGCGGACCATGGGTAGGCCAGAATTACATTCAAACATAGGGCAGACAACCCTATGACTCTAACATACATTCCGCACCTGCAATTCATGGGGATTTAGAATAATACTACTCAAATCATGGGCTTTGAGCCCCAAAACATGTTGTGGGGGGATTCCATGCCCAACATTTTTTTAAAAGTGGGTATTGTTTTGTCTAATTTCAATGTTGTGTTCTTTTATTAGAGGTTTACATAAGTTATATTGTGAAAATTTTAATTAAGTGTATGTGGGAGGGTTTATTGTTAATCTCTCCATCTAGGTTCAAGTTTGTATATTTTTGACATGATCCTCCATAAAGAGACATCTATGTATTGATTATCTTAACTATATTGACTCTTCCTTGATTCTTGTAAATAGCAATAAAAGTACTAAAATTACAAAGAAAAAATAATATTGCACAAAAGTACTAAAAATTAAAAATAAAATGTTATATTGCACAGAAGAGATGCTTCCTTGGTTCTTGCAAAAGGCAAGAAAATTAATGATAATTAACAAGAAGCTATAATGTGGAGAAGATATGTGAAAAGAGGAAAATTTACATGAATTTCTCCATCACAATATTTTTTTTTCTATTTCATAAAGAAGAAGTGTGGGGGGGAAGATGCACGTGAAGTGAAAGGCCTTAGTCCAATCCCATCTCGTCATTATCACATGAATTTATATAATATTTGGAGAGTGTAACATCCTTGAGAAGAAAAGGAGAATTCACATACTAGCAGGGGAAGATGCACATGAAGTGAAAGACCTTAGTCCAGTCCCATCTCAACGTTGTCACATGGATTTATATAATATTTGGACAGTGTAACATCCCCAATTAACCTTGCATGAAAATGTATGGAGTTAGAATTTTTTTACACAATTAGAGGAAGATGCACATGAAGTGACAGGCCTTAGTCCAATCCCATCTCATCATTGTCACATGGATTTATATAATATTTGCATAGTGTAAGATCCCCTAGTAACCATGCATGAAAATGTATGGAGTTAGATTTTTTACACAATTTACCCACTAGTAGCTATCCAAGTTACTATTTTAGATTCCTCATTAACATTAGATATAATCTTCATCGTTACATATAGTAACTTTAGTAAGGTAATAGTAAATTACATAACCATTAAGAACCACTATTGTAGCATATTAACATAATATTTTTGATGTAACCCTGCTTCAATTCCATGCTTATTTTAACTCTATTAGTTAATCATATTCATGACAATATAAATGTCAAATCATGCATGGAAACAACATCATAAAAATGGCACAACTTGCAACCACATCATTAGACATTGATATACCTTGGAAACCCCATAGGGTGAAAACCAACAAAGATTTTATTTTATTATTAAACGCTCATGACAGTCTTAACCCCTCACTCAATGGCTTATAAAGGAGTCCATCCCTTAACTATTGTCATAAAATCTTACAAGGAAATAGCATTTAAATACAAAATCTATTACAATCATCATGATATCATGTACCCATCAATTTTCAATATTTATATCTTGTGGCTTGGTTGTTATGTCAGTGGACCATTATGAAATGTGCACTCACTTGCATGGACCATTAATTCTTTACCTTCCACCATGTTAAACATAATATATCATTTGCACAAGTCACCATCCTTCCCTTCCATTGTTTTCATTTGATTACGTAAAGTATTAATCAACCAATTCATAAATATATACTAGTGGTGCTTCACCAACTATTCATAGACATTCATGAAATGCAAATAAAATATTACAACATGCTTCCTTTAACAACACCATATATATATTAGTTAGAAGCATATAACATTCAAATCATGTCTATAAATTAATACCACATTAGCTAGTATTCCCCTCGCACAATCACACATTCGTGCAAGAAAATCACTACAAATGTCCAGGCATTCCTTTAAAGAAAACTAACTCATGAGTTATGTTCTTCATGTATGAAAATTTCATAACATTTATCCAAAGAATTAGCCCTTTATCTATTACTTTTGGTGCATGAAAATATGTAAAGAAATCTAACCCAATGACTATCTTTCTTATGTATGCAAATGCATATACTTTACAAAAAAATCTTCCCAAAAGAATGCTTAACACAATAGAGCACGTAAACACATGTTTCCTTTTCGAGGAAATCTAGCACAATAAGGCATGCAAAAACATGTTTTCTTTTTCCATAAAACCAATGCAATAAAACTTGTTTTCTTTTCCAAATATGATACCAACGTTAGATCTTCCAAATATTATACCAATGTTAGCCCCATATATATATATGTATATGTATATGTATATGTATATGTATATGTATATGTATATGTATATGTATATGTATATAGTATATATATATATATATTATATAATATAATATATATATAATATATATATATATATATATATATATATATATATATCCCAAGTAAACCAACACATTACTAAGTACTACGTTTTTTGTGCATTTATCTTTTTCCCAAAGATATCTTCAATGTAGGCTAACACAACATGTTTATCATTTCCAACATGCAAATATATATTCTTTCCAAATGAAAGCTAATACAAATCTTTCATGCATATACATGATCTTATTCTAAAAGAAACTAACATAATAGTTATGATAACATAAAAATAATCACATATAATTTTTTAAAACAAATATAGTGCAATAATTCTTCTATCCATGCAAAGAACATATCCCTATAACACAATGACTATTCTTTGTGTGAGCAAGAGCTTATCATAATAGTACTTATTTAATGTAAGCAACACATATTCCCTTCTCTAGAATTCTACTATCACTATATTTTCATGTAAACAAATACATACTTCTTTCTCAAAAGGAAGTTAATATAATGTAGCATCTCTTTGTTTCTACATGCAAGTTTCTCATGCTTCCCTTTCAAGAAATTACCAAAGATAACCATCTTTTATGCATAAAACCTAGCAAATAATAACAAGGTTACAAGGTTAACTTAATCTTTTATGCACCTAAATCAAGAAATTAACACAATTCATCTAGCCAGATAATCTTTTCAAGAAAATTAACATAATAACTTTCTTTATTTACACACAAAAACATATTTTATTTTCAAGAGATTATTATTTTCAATAAAATTAACATAATAACTTTCTTTATTTACACACAAAAACATATTTTCTGTATCATGATGAATACCCTTTTTTGCATGCTTTTTATGTTTAGCACAATGACCATAATATTTTCATTTCCAAGAATCTGATAATGTATGCAAGGAAATTTCACTTGGAAAAGAATTTGATAATGTATTCAAAGACATTTTATTTAGAAATATAATGCAATGACACATGCAATTTTTTTTTCAAGAATTAACATATATAGGAGATATTATTATTGTGAACATATTCCTATTAAGACTCTATAGAATTCATGCTAATATCTCAAAGGAAATTAATAATCTAATTTCTCTCATAATTTTTGGCAATATTTTCTTTAATGAAATAACTTATTTTCTTTCTCTTTTCATAAGAAAAGTTTACGTACATTCTTTTCATGAAAAGTATCATGATTTCTTCAATCTTTTTGTGTGTCATGTTTTCTTTGAAAGAAAACAACATCCATAACCTATCTTTTACAATGCAAATTTTCTTTCAATAAAGTAATATGATTTCTTTATCTTTTACCGTACAATTTTCTTTCAAGAAAGATATATGAGTTCTTTATCATTTACCATGCAAAGTTCACATGCATTCTTTATGAAAAGTAGTATGAATTCTTAAATTTTTTTAGTACATGATTGGTGTGCATTCTCTTTTCAAAAGAAACCACATCTCTGTAATACATTTTTCTAATAAAACAAGATGGTTTCTCTATTTTTAATATGTAAAGTTCACGGAAAGAACTAGGGTTGGAGACTGGATCGCGCGCTCTGGCTATGCCTCACCCCGCGCCCTGCTGCGCCTCCCCCCTGCTGCTGCACCTCTGCGCGCTCGAGCCTGGCAGCTCTGCTGCTGGGAAGCCTCCCCTCTGTCGTCTGACTGGGCCTCCTGCCCCTCCCTTCCTCAGAGCCTCCTGCCCTCCTCTGGCCTCTCACTGGAGCGCCCTCTGCGCTGCTGCCCTATCCTGCCATGGATCCTCCCTTCCAGGATCATGAGGACCTCGAAAAGTCCTTTGCTTCGCTCATCCCTGAGAACGCCTCGGAGAAAATCCGCCCTGCTGCCTCAAAATTTATCAAAAAACTTGATGAAATCCCGGAAGTCTCGCTCCCTCTAGCTCTTCCGAGGAGAGCTGCTGTTGCACTAGCTGAACGGGGCTTGGTAGGTCAGTTCACGGGTCTATGGCCTTCTCCCCGCTCAGTCCAGCGCTGGGTGGAAAGGAACTGGAACTCGATGGTCCAAGGAAAGATAGCAATAAGATTCTGTGGAAGGGGCTTCTTCACCTTCCTTTTCGAATCAGTGGAGGATCGCAATCTCATCTTTCGGAATGGGCCGTACTTTATGGATACTAGAGGTCTTTACCTTAACAGATGGACCCCCGACTTCGATCCTGAGATGGATGTCCCCAACGCTGTCCCGGTCTGGGTTCGCCTTCCCCACCTGCCTCTACACTGCTGGGGAGACGAATCTGTAAAAGCCATCGGGAACGCTGTTGGGAAATACATTGATAGATCTGAGCCCAAGGAAAATATGCATGCATGCGCATGGATCTATGTAGAAGTCGATCTGGGGAAAGGTTTACCAGAATCTATCAAACTCAAAGTCGACCAGTGGACGCATATTCAGCAAGTGGACTACGAGCAGCTACCATTCAAGTGCAAGGTATGTCATGAATACGGGAATTTTGCTAATAGATGCAGTAAATCTAAACCAATAGAAATAAATAACAATGCAGAGACTCCAAAAGAAGTTTGGGAAACAGTCAAGAGGAAAAAAACAAACCCCCCTCCAGGAGCAGCCCCTAAACCCTCTTCTGATCCCCCTATCTCCCCCTCCCATCCCTCTGGAGTTGATCCTTCTTTCCCTTCCTCCTCCAATCCATTCGAATCCCTGTCGGCAGAGGACCCTCCCTCCCCCTCCCCCCTCCCCAAAAGGCCCCATGAAACCCCTTTCCTCCCCCCCCTAAGCTCCCCCCCACCTCCACTAGTGGGAAGAATCCTGACCAGGAACAAGTCGAAAGAGAACATCACCTCCACTGACCCTCCAAGAGAAGCAGGAAGAAAGTCAAACAAAGAGATAAGGGATGAGACAGCTGCAAAAGAAATGGCAACGGGGACCCAACAGCCAATGGATTCATATCTAGATAGGACCAAAGGAAGTGGAGAGAAGTTGAAGGAGAAATCAGGGGCCCACCACAAACAAGGTAAATGATGATTCTGGTCTCTTGGAATTGTAGGGGGATGGGCTCCTCCCTTAAAGCCAATGCAGTCCGAGATCTTTTGAAATCAGAACAACCTGACTTCCTCCTACTCCAGGAGACCAAAATCACAGAACAAGAATTCAAAGAAAGCATGAAGAGAAGTAGAAGCTACGAAGGAATAGCAATAAGTGCAGCGGGAGCCTCAGGTGGAATAGGGACAATTTGGAATAAAAATAGATGGAAACTTAAAGACGTCAAGCAGAATAGATGGTGGATCAGATTAGACATTCAAAACACAACCCTGACAGAAGATTACTCAATCTATAATGTCTATGCCCCTCCTCATTTCAGAGAGAAAGCCTCATGCTGGGAGTCAATCTCCTCAGATCTATTGACTGCTCAGGGAAGGAACATCTTCCTGGGAGGAGATCTGAACTTAATAAGGAACGCAGAAGAGAAGTTGGGGGGGAAATTTTATGCAGACCCTTCAAGAGAAGCCCTGGAGGAAATCATCCAAACCCACAGTTTAGTAGACATCCCACCCCAAAATGGATGGTTTACATGGTCAAATAAAAGGACAGGGAAAAATAATATCAAAGAAAGGCTAGATCGTATCTTGGCACAAGAGAGAATAATGGTCAAATTCCAAAGGATCCAAAGTACAATCATCCAAGGTTACATCTCTGATCACAAACCAGTGGCGCTGCGCTTGGACAAAGAGAAATACACAGGGCCGATTCCCTTTAAGTATAATAAAGCGTGGGACAGTAGTGAGGACTTCAGAGAGCTGATAAAAGACCACTGGGCCATGGACATAACGGGCTCCCCTCACTTCATATGGGAGACAAAGATCAAACGCCTTAGAACAGCCATCAAGCATTGGGCTAGGCAATTCGCAGCAGAACAAGGAAGAAAGAAAACTGATATACAGCTGAAGCTATCTCAGTGGAATCAAGAAAAAGAATGCACCCAAGATACTGAAGAAGACCAACGGAAGGAAAACGAACTGTATAAGGAACTGTATAAACAGAACCGAATAGAAGAGGAAGAGCAAAGGTAGAAGTCTAGATGCCTATGGCTCAACTCAGGAGACAAAAATACCTCCTTTTTTCATAATAGCCTCAAGCTCAAGCGAGCAGGGAATAACATTGAAAGGATAAAGGTGGAAGAAAGGGTCCTAACTGATCAAGAGGAGATTAAGGACGCAGCGTCCAGGCATTTTCAAACCCTCCTCACTGCTGATCCTAATTACTTAGAAAATCCGGATTTCCTCAACATTATGGGAAACAAGATTTCAGAAGCCCAAAGTGCAGAACTGGATAAGGAGATCACGACGGAGGAAATAGAATGGTCAATTCTCAGCATGCCATCAGACAAGGCGCCTGGCCCTGACGGCTTCACAGTGGCCTTTTACAAAACTCATTGGGAAATCATCAAGAAGGATTATATTAGAATGGCTAAAACCTTCTTCACTAAATGCAAAATGGGCAGCAGCATTAAATCCTCCCACCTGGCCCTCATCCCTAAAGATCCTAGCCCTCAATCTTTTGATAGATTTCTCCCTGTATCCCTGTGCAATGTATCCTACAAAATAATCACCAAGATCTTGGCAAACAGGCTCAAAAACATTCTCCCTTCCATCATCTCGGAGAATCAAGGGGGCTTCGTCCCTAGAAGACATATAACGGACAATGTTATTCTCATCCAGGAGGCCATCCACAATAGTATATCTAGAAATGAAAGGGGCATGATCATCAAGCTCGACATGGCGAACACCTTTGACCGGGTCAACCACTCTTTCCTACAAACAGTTTTGAAGAAGTTTGGCATCTCAGAGCACTTCACCAGCAGAGTTATGGAATGCATCTCGTCCAATTGGACAGCTCCCCTCATCAATGGTAGGCCCAGCCCCGCCTTCAAGAGTTCAAGAGGATTGAGGGAAGGATGCCTGCTCTCTCCTTTTCTATATATTATCATGGCTGAAACATTAAGTTTGCACCTTGAGAACAAGCGAAGGTTAAAGGAAATAACAGGGATAGACATAGTCCGAGGAGCCAAAGGGATCAACCACTCTCTTTTCGCAGATGACACCCTTCTAATAGGGGGCGCTTCAAGCCTGATGGCCAGAAGGTTGAAGGAAACTTTGGATCTCTTCCTCCAAGCTTCCGGAGGCAAACTTAGCAACAACAAGTGCATGATTTACACTTGGAATGTCCCAAGACACATAACTCAGAGAATCTCTCTAATCATGGAGATCCCTGCCCAAGGGAACTGGTCCCATTTCAAGTATTTGGGGTTGCCTTTAGCCAAGGACTCTATCAAATCTGAGATATGGGTTAAGCTAATTGAAAAGCTGAGAGGGAAGCTTCAGAGCTGGGGTATGTATTGGCTCAACATAGCAGGCAGAACAATTCTTATCAAGGCTGTTCTTTTCGCCCTTCCAATCTACCAATTTGCCATCACTCTTGCTCCAGCAAGCATCCATAAGCACATGGAGCTGATAATTCGAAGCTTCTTGTGGCAAGGAGGAAAGCAGGACACTAAAAAATTCAGCTTGGTTAAATGGAGCAAGGTCATTTCACCACTAGAAAAAGGAGGGTTTGGAATCAGAGTCCCAAGGCTTGCAAACATAGCTATGGGTTTCAAACTAATCTGGAGGATTCTTAGTGAAAAAGGATCTTGGTGGACAGAGATCATCAAGAAAAAATACATGAACGGGGTCAATAGCAACATCCTCTCGGAAACTATTATTGACAGACATTGCACCCCAGTTTGGAAGCTTATCAAAAAATCCCTCCCCCAATTCAAACCCCACATATCAAGAGCCCCAGGCAATGCGAGAGGAATCAGTGTTTGGGATGACAGAATTATGGACTCAGAGGCAAGAGGAGCCCTTCCCAAGTTTAGGCCTCTACAACAATGGATGATGCAGGCAAACCTTAAAACTCTCTATGACATCTCTCAGTGGGACCAGAATGCTTGGAAAGGCTGGAAATCTCTCGCCCTCCCCAACGACCTCAAGAACATTTGGACTGACCTCAAATCCTCTCTAATTGGCTCAGCTCCCACCAATAGAATGTCAGAAGATAAGTTTATTTGGGACCCAAGTGGAGGTTGCTACACAGTGAAAGAGGGATACAAAGCCCTTCAGAATGATCCCCCTATAAATAACTGGTCCCTCCACAAAGTCGCTTGGAGAATTGAAAGCCTGCCCAAGGTTAAATTGTTTAACTGGACCCTCCTTCATGGCAAAATCCTTACTGCGGAAAACCTCAGAAAGAAGGGCATCCAAGGCCCCTCAATCTGTTGCATGTGCAGGGAGGCGGAGGAAAGTTGTAGCCATCTCTTCATAGAATGCCCCATTGCAAGAACTTGTTGGAATATCATAGCCTACCCCCTAAACACTGGAGAACTTCCCAATCAGATCGCTACCCTTCAAAAGAGCTGGGGGAAATGTTTTCCTCAAACCAATAAAAGAAAGAACCTTGCCTCAAGATTGTGGAACAGTATACCCTCAAACCTGTGCTGGCAGATTTGGATCGCCAAAAACAAGTGCATTTTTAATAACAGGAAGCCTTGTATATCTAGAACCATAGCTAAAACATCAGCGCTCATTTCTGAGACCATTGAAACCAATGGTATTACCCAGACTGATTTGGAGCAGACAGATGCGAAGGTAAAAGAATGGATGAACAAATTCAACCTTGAAGCAAGAATTCAAAAGAAGCCAAACACAGGAAAGGGAAATCGGGACTGGAAGCTGAGAGGAACCAAGAAGGAAGTCGAAAACTGGATTCAAAAGCAAAGAAGGCCAACCCTTCACTTTGACGGGGCTTCAAAAAATAACCCAGGCCAAGCCGGGGCTGGTGGAATCATCAAGGACTCCCATGGGAAAATCATAGTAAAATATGAATGGGGTCTTGGATCCATGACTAACAACAAAGCTGAGGCCTATAGCCTCCTCCTAGGAACATCCATAGCCCGGAAATTAGGCCTCCAAAACCTTCTCATATTGGGAGATTCGGCAATTATAATTGCATCCATGTCCTCAGGGAAAGATTTCAAGCAAACTGCCCTTAACAGAATCAAAGGTAGGATAATGGCGAACATAAGGAGCATCAGCGATGTCACCTTCAAGCATATTCTCAGAAGAAATAACTCAGAGGAGGATGAACAAGCCAACAACGCCACAGGTAGGCAGACATGCCAGGTCAAGGAAAATGATCATGTGTATGAAGAAGCCATCCCATAAGCAGGCTCCTCCTCCCAGGCATGCAAGTCACCTCAGGCATCTCCATATGTGGATCTGTTCCCCCTCCAAAACTCCTTACTCTCCTCCTTTCTGCACCGTGATACCAAACTGGCAGCTAATGATTACAATCCACCCTCAGGATTCGGTAAGGACTATCACATTTTGTCACAGCAGGAATCAACCTCTGAGTAGCGCAGCCAAAGTCAAGAGACATGACCGAGCCCATCACCTCCGCAGGCCCTCAGACAGCAGCGCCATCATTCTGGAGGATCTCTCCCCTCCCAAGATCAGATTTACTCAGAGTTGGGCAAAGCACCGAGACAGTTCCTTGGTTCCTATTTATAGCAGCCCGATCGCTAGTCTCCACACAGTCCAGATCAACTCAAGGCTCCTATTCTGCGATTCCTCGAAGCGCAGATCTCTCTTGGACGTGGCCCTGCGAGTTTCATCTCACTGCTACTCATCTCTGGTAAATGCATATGTCTGTTCTGTAATTTTATTTTCCTCTGATATCTTGTTTGTTACTCTCTGCAGAGACCCCGTTTCCCCTTCTCAGAGTTTTCTCCTCACCCATCAGCGCCCCTCGCCCCCTTCTCAACAGCTCTCCTCCTGTCTGTTCATCCTTCTCAGCGCCCCTCCCTATCTCCCCGATCTCCTCCACTCTTCACTCTGCTCAGCCTCGCTGAGTCCCTCTTTCATCATGGCAGATCAACCTGATCAGCAAAACCCCCAGGAGCCTCCCATCAATATTGACAGGCTTTTCAGCAAAGATTGCACTATGTGCAAATCACATACCTTTATGATCAACAGACTCAGGAATCAGCTCAACGAACTGAAGGATGATTATGCATCAGACTCCAGATCCAAGCAAAAGAAACTCGAGAAGCAGAAGGTGGAAATCGAAAATCTGAAGGGTAGATGCAGCCATTTGGAGGCAGCCATCGAGCAGATCAGAGCCCTTACCCAAAGCTACCAAGCTGAGGCCTCCACGAAGGCTAGTGGCGCCAGAACAGAACCCCTCCCTGATGCCTCGGTTACTCAAAAAACTCCTTATGGTCTTTAAATTCTGTTTGTTATGTGGTGTTTTCGTCAGACAATATAGCCGTTGTCTTTTTAATTTCAGTCACAGAGGCAGAAAAGAGGATAATGGGTCTGCGCACCCAGTTTTGATCCTCTTTGCCCAAACCCCGGAAATCTATGTAACAGATCTATGTTTTTGATTTTATAATACCAAAGTAACCGACTCTGTTAAAAAAAAAATATGTAAAGTTCACATGCATGTTTTTAGAAAATTAAGTGCATAAAAACTGTATATAGCCTTCCAATGAAATAATTAATTCCTCAACACAAAAATCTCTGCAACTCTCAAAAGTCTAGAACAATATTTCCAATTAATAAAATAACGTATCATTCCTTGCACAAAACACATATGGATTTCTTTCCAAAGAAAGTCATGGTTACTTATCTTTTATGCCCAATAACTATGAAGTGCCATGTGGATACCTCTCCTCATAAAAGCTGTGTTGATCAATGCCTCCAACCTTCACCCTTCACATGATGAAAACTCTAGTGGATGAAGATGAAAGTGGAAACATGAAGTCCCATGTGCATACCTCTCCTCATCAAATTTGTGTTGGTGAATGCCTCCTGTTATCACCAGGGTTGAACCTTAGGCTGAAGGAAGGCAATGCCAGGGTAACCACAAACCCTGCTTAGCCAAGTAGCTAGCCCTACTAGGCCGGGAGAGCGCTCTCTCCATAAGGATCTTAGCCAAGATGACTGGATCATAAAAATGATATTAGGCTAGGTATAGTAGCACAAGGTTTGATTGGGTTTTGAAGGGGTTTTTCTAGATCAGGAGGAGTTGGATAGTTAGGGCTAGGCAATTAGGTCAAAATTGTAGGGTGTTCAATGGGGCAAGGTAGACATGAGGTTTAACACTCTAGGGCTTGATGGGTGAGGTTTTTAATACTGGTGAGAAGCTAGGAAGAGTATGTGATTACCATGGATCCTTCCTAAATTGTAGAAAACATAATAATGGTGAATATTTCCCCAAAGCAGAGAAATGATGTCATGGATTCTGCCTATCAACTTGAAAACATTCACTTAGAATATATGAAATGACTAATGAAGTATGCATAACATATTAACATATGATCACAAGAGAATAAACTTAACTAAACTCCATATCACATGAATCCCAAAGAAATAACTGTAATTTTTATTAATCTCCTGCTAAACTGCTACAAAATGATGTGAAATCAAGACCTGAGCATCTAGCAAAGTCCAACCCTTTACAATGAGAAATAAGAAGAAGATATAGGCTTTGTTTCAACCCCCTCCCATCCTCAGTGGTCAAATCCCTAAGATGAGGAGCTAATATAACCAACTCTGAAAAAGAAACTGGAATATATGCATCTTAACAACTTGCCTCTAAAAGTGAAAAAACTAATTCATTTAAGCTCAAATTGAATTTTAATCTAATGAATCTCCCCTCTAACACTAATTATCCATCATATTTACAAGCCAAGTCATAATTTACCATAGTAAAACATCCTCCATGAGAGAAAATCCATGAACATAGTCAAAACATAGAAAAATAGACATCATGTACAAAATTTGCCCTACATGCAGTGCCAGTGGCCCAATGCATAGCGCCACTTTCAGATCCCTTTTTGAGGCCTTTTCGGCATCCAAATTGAGCTCATGATAGCTCACTGGAAAGGTCTTCAAGTCTAATTTCCAGAACACCTGGAATTGCATCATTTGAAGCTCATTTGCCCCCTCAAAATTGGATTCTCCCAAGACTACTTCTGTGTGTCCAAAAAGTGGCAGAAAGGTCATTTGTAGGGTGTTTTTTGTCCTTTTGGTGGACCAGTTCTGCCCCAACAACGTAGAAAATCCATAGGGTGCATGTACTCATTGCTCTAAATCCAAAAATGCAAGACATTTGTCCATTGGGTGTCCTTAGAAAAAAATTTAAGGCACCTCCTGAATGCGCAACAACACTTCCTGAATGCGTAGCATCACTTTCTGAACATGCAACACCACCTGAAGATAGCTTTTACCTGCATTTTGTATGTCAAAATTAAGTGTGGGATAGCTCGTTGGAAATATTGTCCTATATACTTTCTAGAACATTTTGAATTTTTCAATTTGGAGCTCATTTGCACTGTCAAAAGCTCAATCTCCCATAATTGGTCAAAATGTGCAGAATGAGGCTGCCAAAATGCAAAGTGTTGTTGTTGTCAACTTTTGGTGGTCTTCCTTAACTCCAAATTGATCTCATGATATCTCATTGGAAATCTTGTTGTGTCTCGTTATCATTTGATTCATCAAGAAATTCATTTAGTCACTCCAACTAGGAGAAAACTTGATTTTCCCAAGGTCACTATAGAAGTGCATCAACTCTCCTGAGGCAAATGATGTTTTAGACATTTCTCCAAAACCATGAGACCTGTGTAAGAATTGAAAGAGGTTTTTCTTCTTGGGTCTTGATGGACAAAATCATCTCTCAATTTTGTCAAATTCATCTATTATTGCTCAGAAACATTATTTGAATAAACCTATCCCAATGTGTGGAACATGGGATTTGTAGAAATGAAGGGAAATGAAAGGGAAGAGGGGCATCTAATATATTGAGAAAATTTTGGAAGTAGGGAGGGACGTTAGGAAGCAAGGGAAAGTGGAATTTCAAGGATTGAGTGAGGGGAACAGGTCCAAAAGGGAAAAATGCAAGCTTAGCCTAGAAAAGTATCAAATTGTACCAATACGCTAAGGTTTGCGGGAAAATGATGAATTTGAGGGATATCAGCGATGGAAAGTGTTTAAGAAGGTATATTAAGGATAGGGAAAGGTGTATGGGCATCATGATACAAGTTTTCTTTATGATCTGACCATCCCAGAAAAATTACCTTCAAAACCGTAGAAGAGGGAAATGAGCCTTACCTAAGCACAACTAAAGCACAAACAAAGTGTAAAATGACCCATTGGAACTTGAAATAATGATAACAACTCTTTGAATGATGGTACACTCAGCCAAATGGTGACATAGACCAATACTTAGAAAACTTTGAAAGAAGTGAAAACAATCCTAGACCTAACACCTAGTGACCAAATTTACTTGAAGACTCACTGAAATGACAAAAACATTGACTTTGACACCCCAAGACCACTTTATAAGAGCATATTTGATCACTAGTGGAAGGCTGCAAAGACTGACACTAACACATCCAACCTTCACATGATGAAAACCCGAGTGGATGAAGATGAAAGTGGTTTTTTTCTAGTTTATGAATTACTTTAATGAGCTTGTAAAACTGTTTTTTATTGTATGAGTTATCATTTTCTTTATTTGATTTAAATTAGTTTCCAACTAAATTATAAGCGTTCCTATTTTCAACCATTTGGTTAAACATGGTAAAAATAATATTTTTCATCATGGGAGAAATTTATAGAGATATTGGAGGCAATTTTATATATTTTAATTATTTATTTGTAAATTAAGAAAAA
>APFE031247560.1:58988-88108 GCA_000404065.3 Pinus taeda | reverse complement strand
TTTACAATATTTAGGATTATAATATTGAGCCTTTTAATATTTGTTTTATCGTATACAATGTTTAATATATATTGTTTATAATAATAAGGTTTAATGTGAGGCTTTCTAATATTATGATTTCATATATATGGTTTATAATATTAGGGTTTAATAAACAACATTTATAATATAGAGTTTAATATATAGGGTTTCTAATACTTGGTTTAATATTAGAGTTTATAGTATAAGATGATTAATATTGGGGTTTATAATATTGAGTTTACAATATAAGGTTTATATATATATAGTGGAGCATTCATGGCATGTTAACAACATTAATAATACTATTGATGATATTGACATTAACATGCATACATCTTGATTAACAGTAAATTAATGATAATATTAATGATATTAAGATTTAACATGCACTCTAGTGTTTCAATGTTAATTGAAAATTACTCACGTAGTTGAATACTTAACTTATGCTTACTTATATAATTATTATAATTATGTAATAATTAGTATTAATATTAACATTAATATTAATATTTTTTTGCAAGT
The DNA here is from genome assembly GCA_000404065.3 of Pinus taeda. Classification (NCBI taxonomy): domain Eukaryota; kingdom Viridiplantae; phylum Streptophyta; class Pinopsida; order Pinales; family Pinaceae; genus Pinus; species Pinus taeda. The sequence continues at coordinate 87,565 of APFE031247560.1, read as the reverse complement.
GGAGGTGGTAGTTTTCTATTCCTTCAAAATTCAGCAAGTAAATACATCATGAGCATCCATACTAAGATGGTCTCAACTTTCCTAGTGGGAAACTAGGTTTGTTGACCACATGGTTGCGTTATAACCAGTACAAAATTTAAATTGTGTGACTTTATCATTCAAATCCACATAAACAAAATTATCCTCATAACCTCTACTTTCTACGATCCTATTCCAGAGAAAAAAAAAAGTTTCATAATGTATCCACATGAATTTATTCATTAGAAGAATCTAGGAGGGAGGGTCCTCGTGTTGGTCCCTAGTCATTGTGTTGATGGCAAGCATGGACTATGTCTCTCTATGTGGGCCAATTGGGCATTTTATTGCTGGATTTGGAACTAGATCAACTGTAATTCTCTGTGAGTTGCTTGCAGATCCTCTATAATTCCTGGGCGTCATGCTAGTGGTAGCATCAAAGCCTTCACCAACAATATTTTCATCAACTAGTAAACATGTGAGGTTTGCAAAAATAAGGTTCAATGACCCAGCATTTGACCCAAATCTAGAATAATGTCACCCCAATATGTTAACAGGTCCTCCTCACTAGGGTCCAACCCTTTTTGAATTTCACATTACCAATCACTAATAGTATCTTTGGCCCAAGAGTGTGTTCCATTTCGGTAAGTGTTGGAGGAATTGCAGCTCAGAGTAGAAGTTCGCCTACAACCCCTACCTATATTGGAATCAGAGTGGGCCATGCCTTTCCCTTTCCCTTTGCAAGCTCTTGAATTGGTCTTGTGGTTGGATCACAACATATATTTTCTTCTCTTCTTGTTGCAAACTCTCCTCAAGAATTCAACAGAGCCTAACCCTTTTTCTTTGGCCCACACTTGGATGTGAACACTAGGTTTCTCGACTTGAGAATGTCAACGAAGAGCTTGGAGATCCTAGAATAAGTTGTCCATGCAATATCTACCAAAGATGCATGGAGAAACATAAATTTAATAAACCAAATATAAATTCGTTCCACATAATGATGAACCAAGACCAAGACATCCCAATGCATCCCTCTACGGTGGGTTTATTTCTCATCATTCTTATAGGTCTATAAAGAAAGACATTTCCCCGTAGCCCTTTTACCCTTTGGATGAATTCCTCTAGCAATCCAAGTATCGATATGAGGTGAACCTCTTCACCATATTAGATTAAAAATGTGGTTACTAGCATATATAAAACCCTCAACCAAAAGCAACAGAGGATTGGAAGAAAACACATCCCCACCTAAATTGACTGAATGGATACTTGCAAGTCCCATGGTTCCCTCGAGCCCCAGTTCCTAGCTAAACATAAAATGCCCAGGATTAAGCCCACAACAATGACATGAAAGCAAGTTTGACGTGACAAACCTTCAAATTGAAGTATGGTAGAGGTCGACCTAGGCCATCTATAGAACCTATGACCCAACAAACCCCATAATTTGATAGAGTGACCACAACTATCAAACGAAACATTATGCTTGTAGAGGCATACAATCATATTCATAATGCAAATTAAAAAACCTTCGAGGACATACCCTTGAAAGTTAAGATTGTGTCACCCTTATGTGAAGACGTAGGCCAAGAAGAAAAGCTTTCATGATCTCCACAGTCAAATCGTGACCAGCTTCCTCAACCCCTGCTTGGAAACCTTATAAACCTATGTGGATCTCTCAAAATACTTATGGCCATAATGCTATTCACCTCCTCTTACATTAACCTCCTTTCCCTTTGCCTTCATTGAGTGTAATTACTACCCCACTTACGATGATGCATTTGCAAGTGTGGGGTGGTCATGCCACCTCATTTCCTTAATTTTCAGTCTTGCCATTAAAGTCGCCCAAATGCCATGACGTCCCTTTTCCTCACTCGCATCCCAATGAGGAATGTTGATATTAATATTAAATCACTACCCTACACCTAATAATTATTAATTTGATTGATATATGACTATCCACATATATCATCCGCATTTATTAATGTAATTTTGATAGTATATGAAAGATATTAGATATACTAAATATCTACATTTTAACCATTTCTTTCAACCTTGATGTCTCTTAAAGATGCGTGTGCATCAATAGGTCATCTAAAATGACAATGCATATGGTATTTTTGGTAAAAACGACTCTACAATAGTGAGCTCTAGTTCAAACATAGTAAACACTATTGAGAAATACTTTCTAGCTAGATGGTCACCTATGAAATTGAGCTCTGCAAAGTTCCATTATTTCCACCACCTTTGAACAATGCGAGGTACATTAACTTTCAGTACACAAGATAGAAAATATGTCTCAGAGGGTAGAATTTAAGAAAAACAAATAGCGAATAAGCAAGATATAGACATAATATGAATTGGAACATTGAAATTAAAAAATAGCAAGCAAAACCTTTCAAGCCTTGGAATCTCCTTTTGCTACACTGACTACACATTATTAAAGTCTAGTTTGTCCAGTTCCAAATATTTTTTGTTGCTAATGTATGGCATATTACGCCCATCAATTATACATTAAAATACTTTATGTTTACCATGCTAAAAAATGACACTATTGGAAATGGAAATTACAAATATTACAGGGTTTGTATCTTACATATACATAGTTTTCCCAATCCATACATCATTTGGCCCATGAAAGACTCCTAAGACATGGATATTTGAGGGTGTTCTCCACCTATAAATAAAATTAAAAGTATCTGGGATATATTTGTTCATTGATGTGAGGTTTAGGTGGCAACAAGACTTAGATGTTAAAAGAGTTGGCGATAGTATATTCCTCTCCCAAATGTTCTTTATAAGACCCCATTTGTCTTTATAACATCAATATTTTCCATAGTGTTCCACAAATACCTTTCTATATAAATTTTTGCTTCTTCCATGAATGTTTCTCCCCCGAATTGCACGTGTTAGCAATGATTAATGTTTAACATGTTTGTTACTCCTCTCTTCATTTCATACGAGATGTGAAAGAACTCTCCATTTTCATCTCTAAAATTTTTTAAGACATTTTCCAGGAAAGTTGGTTGCAGAATTCATCAACTTGAAAATAATGAAGGACTTCATTGTTGGTAGAATTTCAAGCTAATATAGCTCTCTACACCAACATTTTCATTTATGTGAGGATACATTGTATTCAAGTAGTCTCAAGATTCAAAGCCCCCCTCACCATCACATCAATATTAGTGACAATATTCCCTCTCACCCATCTAATGCCTCTTTCATACCAATGTGTAAATGTGTTAGAAAACCTACACAAATGAATGTAGTTAGTAAAGGTTGAACACACAACTTTGTAGAGAAAAAACACTAAAAAGAAAATTGAAAGAACAAAAAGAATTATTGATTGAGAAAATAGGTTACAATGCTCATGATATAACATTACTGGGTGAAGATCCCAAGGTAATGCGCCATAGTGGTGATCAATGAGAGGACTTGACACCTATAGCAAGTTTCGGAGAGAACTAGGCAGTGGTAGAGTGAAAGGAGGAGCAAATTAGGAAGTAAATCATGCAGAAAGGATCTTGCATGTAGTCCCACAGCAAGTTCTGAAGAGAACTAGCCAGTTACGGAGTGAAAGGAGGAGCAAATCAGGGAGTAAATCATGTAGAAAGGATCTTGCATGTTGTCCCACAATAAGTTCCAGAGAGAACTAGCTAGTTACGGAGTGAAAGGAGGAGCAAATCAGGGAGTAAATCATGCAAAAAGGGTCTTGCATGTAGTCCCATGTATGCATGGACAGTGAAAGGTGCCAATCTGGTGAAGATTCCAATGTTGAATCCTTGCATATCAGTGGATGTTATAACTAAGTGTTCGCATGTGCCAGTAATGAAGGTCCTAGGTGTGTAGTACCTCAAACACCCCCCATGAACACCACTATGGGGAAAAATAGAAAATGGGACCTGGCAACTAAGGCCAAAGGTCATCCAAAATACAATTCAACTTGTACTAAAATTGAGGAAAGAGGGAAAACCTCGTGGGAACCACCCTCCCCTCAAAATACATTATAATCAAAAGAAAAGAGGAAGAAAAGACAGTTGCTAAGCAACTATGTCCTTCACTCCAAGAAGATCACGCAGAGAGTGAAACTTCTGCTTAGTGAATGTCATGGTGAAGATGTTTGCAGTCTGTTCTGTTGAAGGACATAACTGCAAATCACTGAACTGATCATGTACTAAGTCTCTAACGTAGTGCATATGGATCTCTATGTGCTTCGTCCGCTGCCACTGTACTGAATCCCTGTTAAATTTGAGAGTGCTCTCGTTGTCACACCAGATGATAGTGGGTTGGTGGAACTGGATGCCCAACACAGTGAGGAAGTGTTGTAGCCATAGAGCCTGAATGGTGATGTTGACTACTCCTCTATATTTGGCCTCAGCTGAAGAGAGAGAAATCATAGCTTGCTTCTTGCTCGACCAACAGATAGGGCCAGACCCTAGACTGAGTGAATATCGAGAGGTGGACTTGCAATCAATGTTGTCACCCACCTAATTAGAATATGTGAAGCCAAGAAGATTCAATGCAGTTCCCACTACATAGTGAATCCCAAAGGTGATGGTGCCCTGCACATATCGGAGGATGCGCTTGGCAACTTTCTAGTGTAGCTCATGTGGCTCCTACATGTATTTGGAAATTGCCCTTATTGCATATGAGGGATCTGGTTTGGAGTGGGTGAGGTATAGTAAGCTCCCCAATAGCTATCAGTAGACAGTATTGTCAACTAATGGAATGTAACCTCCATCCTCAAGGCAGACCATAGACAGAAAAGGAGTCAGTGTTGGCTTGCAGTTAGTCATGTGAAATATCTCAAGGAGATCTTGTGCATATTTAGCTTGCGAGAGTTTTATGCCTATGGCATCCTAGCTGATCTCAAGACCAAGAAAGAAGTGTAATGGACCCATGTTCGTCATCAAGAACCTATCATGCAAGGTCCTCTTGACTGCAGCAATGGCTAAATTTGAGCTGCCAGTGATCAGGAGATCATCCACATACAAAACTAAGATAAGAAGAGAATCATGTATCCGAAGCATGTAAACATTTGGATCGGACTTACATATTTTGAAGTTTTGTGATAAGACAAAAGAATCCATCTTTGCATACAAAGATTGGGGGCTTGCTTAAGGCCATAGAGAGACTTATTCAGTCTGTAGACCAAAGATGAATCTTGAATGCAACCATGTGGTTTCTCCATGTAGATCTCCTCAGATAGGTCTCCATGAGGAAAGTCATTCTTCACATCCATCTGATGTACTTCCCACCCCTCGGCAGCTGCAATGGCAAGTCCAAGGCGTATGGAATCCATCTTTTCTACTGGAGAAAAGGTCTCATCATAATCAATTCCATGCACTTGCTGGAAGCCTTTTGCTTCTAGCCTGGCTTTCTGTCTAGTGATTTGCCCATCTACAGCACTCTTGGTCTTGTAGACCCATTTGCATCAGACAAGTTTCCTTCCTAAAGGAAGGTGGAACAAATCCCAGGTCTGGTTCTCGAGGAGGGATTTGTCCTCCTCCTCCATGGAAGACTCCTAAGAAGGATGCCCTACAGCCTCAACATAAGACTGCAGATCAACAGATTGAACCAAATTACAATGTCGGGATGGCATTGGTTTAGTTGCAGTGAGGGCAAGAGGAGGATCAATAAACTCTGAGCTAGTCCTCTGCGGATCAGAATTATCCCCCACAAGACCATTTCTAGAAGCTGGGTGGTCTTATGCATATATCTCACCTAAGCTCCATGTTCTCTAATTTATGACAGGGGAAGTTGATTCACTGCTGGAAGCCCAATTTGGACTTGGATGTGGATCATCATATGCATACACTAGATTTGTATCTAAAGACTTTGTCTTTGCATATGCATGCTATACCTCGGCATGTGCATGCTTTGTATCTGCATCTGAGTGCACTGAGTCATCATCTTGGTCATGAGGGAGATAAAGGGTGTCTGCATGAAGCAATTTAGGTGCATGCGAGATACTTTCCTCAAATTGGACACTTCACTCAATGATGAGCTTGAGCATTGAGGAAATCAGGAGTCGGTATCCCTTCATGCCATCAGGGTATCCAGTAAAGATTCACTCAATGCTCTGTGGATCAAGAGCTTTCCTCTTTTTAGAGGGGATCCTGGCCCATGCTTGAGAGCTAAAAACATGGAAATGGGTGACCTCTGGTTTAGTGCGCTCCAAGCCTCAAAGGGGGTATGATCCTTGACAGATATATGAGGAGATCTATTCTAGATGTATTTGGCACAATTAAGTGCTTCAAACCATAGCTTATGAGGTAGTGACTGAGGAAGTAGCATGCAGGAAGCCATCTCTTTGAGAGATTAGTTCTTTCTTTCAGCAACTCTGTTCTGTTGCGGAGTGTATGGAACTATGTGTTGCAAATGTATGTCAAAATTAAGGCAAAGGTTTTGAAGTGTTGTGTTAACATATTACCCCCTATTTTTTGTATGGAGGGCTTTGATCTTTCTCTCTCACTGTGTCTCAACTAGTGCTTTGAAATTTTCAAAGTGCGCAAAAGCTTCAGATTTGGCCCTGAGAAGATACACTCAAGTATACTGTGTGAAATCAATAAATGTAAGCACATACCTTGCTTTGTTGATGGAAGGATGAGGAAAAGGCCCCATGAGATCACTATGGATTAGATCTAGAGGAGAGGATGCTCTTGGAGTCTTGTCGGTGTCAAACTTTTCTCTAGTATGTTTGCTAAGGACACACCCTTCACAAACTCCTTTGGAGAAACTAATACTTGGAAAGCCTTCCACCATCTCATGCTTTCTTAGCTGCTACATATACCTATAATTTAAGTGACCAAACCTCTCATGCCAAATCCTACTACTAACATTTGCACGCGTAAGTAATAAGGAGGATTTAGATTTAATAAATTCAGAAAATGTATATAGTCTAGCTCCATTGTTTACCTCATTGGTTGCAATTTTGGAGCTTCCATGTAGGTCATATATGTTCACTGCATCTGGAGTGAATTCCACTCTCTTTCCGATGTCGAAATGAGTGATCCGATAAACTGAAACTAGGTTTACGTAAAGTTTTGGATCATGAAGCACATCTTCAAAGCTTCAGTGTAAAAGTTCCACTCTACCTTTTCTAGTGACCTCAATAGGTGAGTCATCTCCCATGAGGATGGGAGGTCCTTTGCATGCATCCAAAGAGGAATAAACTTCCTTTGTAGTAGCCATATGATGTGATGCAACAGAATCTATAATCCATGCATGAGGGAAAGAGTTAATTGCAACTAAAGAATGAAAATTGTTACTTTTCCTATGTGGCGGATCCTCAGTTTTCTTCTTGGCGCCCTGAGGGATGTGGTCCCCAAGGTTGCGCTTCTGAAGGATTTCTGCCATTTGGTCAATTTTTTTCTTCAAGCAAGGGGATTCAGGATGGAATCCTCGGTGACAGTAAGTGCATTTGTGTCCTTTCTTCCCTTTCTCATTTCTGAAGCCAGAGGAGTCATTGAAGGGCTTGGTGTACCCTTCCTTCTTTGGATGGGAATGTGCTTTTCCATTGTCTTTTTGCTGCTGATTTTTCTGATTTGAATCAGATGTATGATCTTTATTGTGGCTGCCATCATGCACAACAAGTGCATGCGCTTTTGGAGGTTTGATTTTCCCCATGCCAATGATTTTATCTCGCTCAAAAGTGAGAGACTCCATGAACTTTTTGAGAGAAGGCATAGTGTAGGATTTACCTATTGTGAGCCTTACGGAATGAAATGTAGACACAAAGATGGAGTATTCTTGTCCAAGCTTTGACATAATAGAGAGAACTTGGCGACTCTCCTCCTTGGATTTGTCAATTCCACAACCGTTGAGTTGCAGCAATAGATCTTTATATTTGGCGAAGAAGTCTTGAATTCTGTCATAGTTCCATGGATCCAATGAGAGCAACTCCACTTCGAGCAGATATCCTTTCCTCTCATCTTGTTTCCTGTAAAGTTCTTCAACATTTTTCCAAATCTCATTGGGAGTAATACAGGCAGATAGATGAAAATGCAACTCTGGGGAGATGCACATGCATATGGATCTGTGGGCCTCATCCATATGATTGAGGTACTTGGATTTCTCTATGGCCAAAGTGGGTTCCACTTCTATAGCCATGGTAACCCTGTACATCCCTTTCTGATGAAGGTATCGAGCCATTTGGTCCTTCCATTTGTGATAGTTTTATGGTGTTAGGATTGATGCTTTAGGAAACTCCATTTTTCTATCGATCTTTGATCTCCAAGCTGGAATACTTGCAAAATAAAGTATTGGTTCTCCTTTTATTTAGAAACCTGTGGTCTTTGATACCATGTAAATGTGTTAGAAAACCTGCACAAATTAATCTAGCTAGTAAAGGTTGAACACACAGCTTTGCAGAGCAAAAACAATAAAAAGAAAATCGAAAGAACAAAAAAAATTATTGATTCAGAAAATAGGTTACAATTCTCATGATATAGCATTACTAGGTGAAGATCCCAAGGTAATGCTCCATAGTGGTGATCAATGAGAGGACTCGACAATTACAACAAGTTCTAGAGAGAACCAATTACAGAGTGAAAGGAGGACAAAATCAGGGAGTAAATCATGTAGAAATGATCTTGCATGTAATCCCACAACAAGTTTCAGAGAGAACTAACCATTTGCGGAGTGAAAGGAGGAGAAAATCAGGGAGTAAATCATGTAGAGAGGATCTTGCATGTAGCCCCATAGCAAGTTCCAGACAGAACTAGCCTGTTGTGAAGTGAAAGGAGGAGAAAGTCAAGGAGTAAATCATGTAGAAAGGATCTTGCATGTCGTCCCATGCATGCATGGACAGTGAAAGGTGTCAATCTGGTGAAGATTCCAATGTTGAAGCCTTGCTTGTCAATGAATGCTCTAACTAAGTGTTTGCATGTGCCAGTAATGAAGGTCCTAGATGTGTAGTACCTCCAACACAATGCACATCAATTTCGAAGATAAGAAATTTTAGCCTTAATGATCTAATTAGGACATAAATTGTTTAAAATGCTTAAATATGAGATACTTGTAAACATAATCCAATGCATCCTTGATCTCCTTTTTGAAATGGAAACCAATCCCTAGTCATTCAATAGTATCAATGGCCCACAAACGTTCAAACAGATCAAGCAAATAGTCGCACGACACTACAATAATAAATTATCTGTGGTTAATATTCACTTTAATTTAATATTTAAACGAAAGAAAAATAACCTTTGTGAAATCAAATTGGTACGTTAATACCGTGGTTTTCAAATTTCATTAGGATGAAGTTGAATAATTCCAAGCACTTATGTGACCTGTACACATGAATACCACTGTCGTAAATGATGGTGAGCAAAGGAATGATCCATCCCTGGATTGAATTTCGATGATTTTTTCTATTTCTGGAAGGCATTCCAAAAATAATGCAAGAATGTTGTAGGAACAACCTAGAGAACATCAATAGGAATCTTCATCCAAACACCACAACAACATTAAGGGTAATTGATAATGACATTAAGCTTGAAAAATGAGCACCATTAGAGTTTGATCAACCATGTAAGATTAGTCTCCCACTTCACAATTATTTGTTAATGAATGGAAACCCATAAGGATGATCCAAGCATAAGTTTTTTTCTTCGTTTAGCACTGCAGGAAATACAATTTCGAGTCCACGTGGTCCATGATTGTTCGCTTCATCCTCCATCATTCTAGTGTATTTATTGAAGAATTAAATACTTGCAAGATATTTAAATATTATTTAAAGCTATAAACATGGATCATATGGAAACAAGCTTAGAATTCAATAACGGCAAGACATTTATATATTATTTAGAGCTATAAATATGGCTCATACAGAAAAATGCATATATTTTTACACAAGACAATATATCATTGTTTTATTATCAAATAAAATAGTCTTTTAAACATTTTTCAACTTGCATCTCTCTAGTGCACCATATGGTGAGAGTAATAATACACGCAAGAGTAGTGAGTACTCTGTCTTAGGTTAAGAAATGGTCTTCTTCACCCCAAGATCCATCTTTCAATTGATTATGAAGAATCGATTGGAGTGTTTGAGGGAACTGGGGGTGGTCAAAGCCATTAATTGTTCGAATATTTTCTACCAAAACAATGTCATATGTAAAGGGAATTGTTCCCCATCACCCATACTTCTAAACATACTCGTTAGGTCAAACAAAATAATTTAGAAAATCATTTACTTGAGAAAATTTGAGGTAACAAATGGGCCTAAAAAAATACAACTAAAATCAATTTTATAAGAACCAATAGAATTCAAGATGATGATGTCAACTAGTTGAGCAAATTAATTTTTCCTATAAGGAACAACTAACTACTACATATTAATTTATCAACCAGAGGTTTCGTTTTTCTATTTCAAGGCTATCGACACAATTTACGCAAGAGAAATGTTGATATGACTAGTTACTCTATCCTATTGAAAACAAAAACTACAATATCAAAGAAACCAAATTGGAATGAAGTTTATAACTATAGAAAACCATTCAAAACATTGACTTCTAAGTGCTCTCTGAAGGAAAGAACAAGGGAAAATCTATTGAACATCAAGTTTCTTCTTAGGGAACAGCAACTATAGAATGTAAATAAAATACTAAAAAATCATACCATCGAAGGAAATTAACTAAGCGAGATAACGATCTATGATAATCTATAGAAAATGACAAGAAATGAAAATAATCTTAACATATTAACTACAACAAATATATTCTATAATGATTTGAATAAAACTTATTCAAAATAGATCATTTGATTTAATGCAAAAACAACAAGAAATGAAGAAATTTTTTCGAAATGGAAATAATTGAAGCAGGAAAATCAAACACCAATATAATTATACAAGAAAAGAAAGTGTTGCTTCCTAGATCCAGCCCAAATCACTAGAATGGAAATGTCTTACCAAAATAATCATCACAACATATTAACTTTAAGTAACAAATGCTTAGATTTAATTAGAGAGAACAAATTACAATCGATATCTTCGCAAGTCTGAACTTATGTAAAAAATAAGAATACAATTTAACAACCCCTTTTGAGGCTTAATACAAGTTTTGATATCATGTTGATAAACTATAAGAAAATATAATCTATTTCTAACGAAGGCTGGTCCTGGGAATCTAAAGATTCTTATGATGCTCATTTTAAGCTACAAGAGATCTTAATGCATCCTAAGGACCAGGTCGAAAGCCTGTATTTAACTCATTTGCTCCAAACAAAGTATAACAACCTAAAGCTATCCGATCTCCCATGATCATTCCAGGAAGTAGCTTCAAGTGCCAATTCATCAATGGATATCTATCCAAAATAAGGACACATTAGTAAGTAAATAATGCTTTAATGGTCAAATCCGTTCATAGGACTAATAAAATAATAAACGCATATAAAAAACTACTAGAATCCATGCTTCATAAGTTATCATAGCCTAATTACAAAAAAAAAGACTTAGAAAATAATATGAAAACTAAGAAGTAAGGCAAGGAAATTATGACAATTATGAGGCACAACATTACCCCCAAACTGACCTTTTTGCATGACCTCATGCAAACAAATGATTAATTTGTAAGACAATTAAGAAGTAAGTTTTAGAAGATTTCTCTCATCTATGCCTTAATCCATTTATACTTCAGAGTTCTTCAAAATTCGTATACTTACTTGCTTTTGATAAGTCATATTCAATTTTATAAAAATACTAAGGGCACCAAATCATGTGGCATTTGTACCTACATCCTATCCAACTGATACCTCTTTCTAGAACCCAGTGAACATTGTCCTTTACTTTGGTCATGACATACTGAAAATTGTGGTTTCCAAATGGTTCACTATTTTTTATTTCATTAGGTGATTCCTTCCATCTAACTTTAGCTCCATGAAGAGACTCATTTATGATATCTTCCAAATATTCCATCCTTGAATGCAAGACAACATAATGAATTTGTACAAGTGCAGAAGCAACACCAGGTTTTTCTATGATGATACCATGATGAATTTGTGTGCGAAAATGGTTATTAGGCTCCCTTCTAACCCAAATATCAAGAACATGTTCTCTTCTCTCGAAGGCGTGATAAGCTTTTCCCATTTCACCTAGTTCCTAAAAAATGATATGAAAACCTAAAATTGAATGTCTCCAATAAATGGGATAGTATTTTCTTCCACATGCTCTTCCAAAAATAAATTATGCACATATAATTCACATAGAAGAGACTGTGTATACTCATCCTTTTTATGGAAAGTAGTAATGAAATACAATAGGTTTCTAAACAAATATGGTTGTTGATAGTGTATAGCTTTAAATTTGCGCAAAAAAATTTGCTCCAGTAAATACAAAGAATAATAAAGAGATGGGGACTTGCATGCCAAGGCATTTGAACAAATAGAGTAGATTTCCTTCGTTTTCTCTGTGGACTTCTTAAGGTGGCCCTTTAAATTCTATACTTCCTTCTCAAATGCTCTTAGTTGTGCATAAGTCTCATATTTGTTGTCGTCAGTGCTTCGAATTGTTGGAGAAACTCTCGATGTTCCCTCCAAAGAACCATTGTTATAGACATATTTGGGCAATGCAACCCCAATCTCATATGTCCATAAAAAAGGGTTTCTAAGCCCCTAAAAGTGTTGCTTCATACCCTAAAGGAATAAGGTCAGCTGATTACATCATCTCCCAGAAGTTCTCCCCTGAAAAACTACTCAGGACTAGTCAAAACTGGACCATACAGACTGCTGAGTGCTAAGGGTTCGATGCATCTCACCTACTACATGCAAAAATTGTGATGCATATTGAAAATCCCTTCTGTAGGGTACGATGAGCAAGAGTAGAAAAATGGTAGAGGATGTTGGCTAGGTGGAAACCCAACGAATCTTCTAGAAACTACCCATTTGACACTTGCCTCTCTGAATTCGCCCAGGGATGAGTAAGAGATCATGAAATCTCCAAGTGGAACCAAGAATTATAAGAGAAATGAAACTAATCAAAAACCCAGAAAATATCTATATATGGATCGCTCATTCTAGAGATCCAGAGGTTGGAATTTTGTATCTTGTAAGGAAGTGTTGTTGATTTCTTTGTGGAACATCATAGTTTTGGGTGATCTAGCTTTTCATGAGGTGAAGAGGGCTTTCATGGTAGGAGGACGGCATTGGGTCAGATCAATGGGTTGTAATCCTCTCTTCTACTACTTCTATCAATAAAGCTATTTTAGTTTTCCTCCATATTCTTGTATATCTCTGAATCTTGTATTGATATATGCATTTGTATGGTTAAGATATATCTGATCCTATATTGTTTATGGTTATATATCTCTATGCTTTCATGTGTTATGTTGCTTTGACTCTACAAGTGTCCTTTGAAGCAGGACAAGTAAGGAAAGAGTGGTGAAGCTCTATCAAAGGGGAGAGGAAACAAGCAAGGAGCCAAGCGAAAGACCAAGGTTGGTACTCTCTGCTTCTCTCTCATCTATTTCTCATAAAGGAAAACACAAGTGACTTTAGTTTGTTTGTTTCTAAGATAGCTACCCATCTTAGTGGGACTAGCAGCTCTGAATGGACACTTGTTTTCCCGATAACAACCACTTATCCCAGATATCTTGCTATGGTCTCCTACTGTTTCTCCATAGTTTTTTGCAAGACTTTGATGGTCGCTTCAACAATCAAGGGAGTACAGAGAGGAAAATCCTCTATTTGTATTCTTTATAATTAATTTTAAATGGTGGATCAATATGAGTTCCTATTTTGACAAGGGTAGGAGTAACATAAACCATATGTACCTCACAGTCAGTCTGAGTTCCTATTTCGACAAGCTAGGAAGAACAACAAACATATGTACCTCAGAGTCAGTCTGAGTTCCTATTTTCACAAGGCTAGGAAGAACATAAATCATTTTTACCTGAGATTTAGTATGAGTTACTACTTCAATATAATTAAGAACAAAATATGTTTGGTTACTTGCTTCATTACATATAGGTTTGAAATCAGTCTCGACTTCCATTTCTCGAGTTTCCTTCTTTTTTCTAGGTCACTTCTCATGACCTTTATGAAACTGCTTACTACCATGTAGCCAATTTTGTAGTTATTGTGCCTTCCTTCACAGTTTCTTATTTTATTTCTTCAATTTATCGATTTCCTCATGAATATTTCCTAACCTTTATTCCTCATAGCTCGGGTACCTGTGGTCTTTTGAACAAAACTGCTAACCAAGGCTGCTAGAGTAAAAGGACAAGAAACAATGACTACCATATCGGGATTTTTAGCAATAATTTCCATAGTAGGTTCAATTTCGAATGGATAAGTAAATGAATTGTCAAATTCCATTATCATCACATCAGTTCCAGGCTTCAGGAAGCCTTCGTCAAGAAAATCAAACTAAGGTTTAGCTAAAATTCCAATGCCATCATATCATCCTTCATCAATCACATCTCCAAGGGGTTGTGGAGTCATTTCCTCTGGAGAGTAAGGCTCCAATATAGTAGAAACAAAGTCTCCATAACACTCTTGGGAAGGAACAACTTTAGGGTCATTATCCAATTCTAGAATAATAGTAGCTAAAGAATTAATAGGAGAGGTTGCACCTAGCGAATTAGGTGAAGCCCCGTTCTCAAGAGGATTTTCAGAATGAGCTATAGGTTATTCTACTGAAGTGATCATGGCTTCTCTAAAATTCATAGTTTCTAGTAAAATCTCTAGCCCTTTGAATGCTTGATCTATTTATGTTTCCTTCTCTTTTTGTTCCAAAGCTAGTAAATTTTGAACTGATTTTTCTCCAAAGGTTTCTTGGTGCATCTATTATATATTGAAGAAACCTTGAGTCAAGTTTCCTTTTGGTAGTTGTTCAAGAGGGTTCAAAGAACTTTGACCTTGCTTAACAAGTCTCGCTAACTTCCTCCTTGTCTTATGTGCCGACGCTAGAAAAAATTCCATTATTTTCTTCTCTCTACTAAGTTTTTGAGGTTTTACAATTTGTGCAATTCCCTGTGAGATATCTTTTGTTGCTATAATTTCATTTAAATTTTCCTTGTTTCCTATTTTTGGCTTTTGATCACTAACTAAAAAATTCTGATATGTTCAAATGAATGCTTCATTCTCGAAAGGAATTTCTTGATAAGCACTGGGGTTTCCAAGGAACACTTCCCAAGTCTGCTGAATTTGATTGACACTTCTTATGATTAATAACTTGATAATTCCATGGTGACTCATGATCGAGACTTAGTATTTGGACCTTCTTAACCTAATAACAGTCTCATGTAATAGTGAATTGAGAAGGTAGTGAAGGTTTAGAGTTACCTTTCCCCTTAGGGATGCCATTAGTTTGAGATGGCATACCCTCACCACATTATACCTTCCACCATAGGTAATATATCGTTGGATGATCCCTACTACTTCTTTCCATGGTTTCGATAGTGAATTGGGGTTATACCCCTTTCATTTTCTCATCAATTCTTCACAGTATTCAGAAACAAGAGGGTCACATTCTAGAGAGCAATGTGTATCTTGTAACATTTTTCTCCTTCTTTCGGAAGACCTGTTACTTTTTCTATTGCACCTTCGCTTACTTGTATCTATGTATTTCTCACCATTGTTGTGTCATTGTCCAAATTCCTTAAGAATTATAACTTTACCTCATTATCAAAACCATGTAATCATTCAAAATACTCCATCCATCTATCTTGAACCAATATGTTGCACAACTTCTCTGAAGCTTGTAATTGAATAGGTTCATATTGGACCGAATGGCCACCCATCATTAACTGCTCAACAGGATGCAATTTTGCAACTGGAAACAATAGAATTCAGAATGTATGTGTTTACAGTGTTGGACCCACCAACATGTCAGGGGATCTCCTCGGTAAGAAGTGTAAATTAGAAATTAGATCATTTGGTGTAGGAGTCCCAGTAGTGGGTCGTATGGTAATGCCTTGACCATGATTTCACACAGAGGTAAGTAAGATAACTCTATTGGAAGTAACGGTGTGATAGCTACAGTGAGGCAAGGAATATGCATGAAAGGTTCTAACAGATGGGGAGTGAGGTGAGTGTGCCCCTTGGAAATGTATAATAATACTCAGCTTGGAAGGGAACACATGATCAAAGATGCATCACGGGAAGGAAAGAAAGATAGTGAGAAATCCAAAGTGATGTTCAAACCAACAGCACATCTGCAACAAGATTCATACAATTTCATACAAAATAGTTAATGCACAACTACGTAAGTTAAACAACATATATTGCTACAACAACCAGAATAGTCCAACTACGATAACAACAGATGCATGAAAACATATTGGATTTGTTTTATGAATAAGTGTAAGTTCCAGTCATGCAATACATCCATGTACACCTTCTAGTTCCAATAGTGGAATGTTACAACCACATCCGCCTACTCCTCCAAAGAGATGTACTAGCTCCATGCAATGGAGAAGCCAAGGTGCATTACAATATTGTATAATCTCTCTCCAATATAGTCTTATCGGAAGCTTGGCTGATGAAAAGCCTTTACAATGAGTTATGAGGTTCTATTTATAGCAAAGGGTGGGGTGACCCTTGACATTCCCCTTTGTGATAGTTCATCTACCCTCATGATTCTTCATCTACTCTATGACTGTTACATCCAACTATTGACACTTGAACTTCCACTTGACATGACGTTACATTGCAATGCACATGTGCTCATGTGAGATGAAACAACTTGAGAAAGCCTTGCAATACATCCCTGACACTCAGTCCATTGAGGTGAGACCAACTCTTTGACATGCTTATGATGGTGAAGGTTGTGAGCTGATGCCAAGCTTGGTCATCCATGATGGTCTGCATGCACCCCATAGTGACATCTTGTTGAAGAGAACTCTTGCCTCTGTTCCATTCGAGTGCACTGGCGTGGCTCCTTCATCCAACTCATCTGCTAGCACGTTCATGGTCTTCTTGGTGCAACCGAACTAATAACACACTGATGCATAGTGTCTGTGTTGATCTTCTAGTGTGTGTTGGTCATCATGCGCATCAACTGTCAGCTACATGGTCAGCTCCAATCCGACTTGCTTCTTGTCTTCACCTTGGTGAGTGTGCTGAAAGGGTTGGATCATATGCATCCACACAATGACCTGCATGCTATTGAATCCCTTGCATGTGATCAACAACACTTCTCACCATGTCTGCTCCATGCTAGCTGCTCTGATGGATCTTTAACTTGTACCAGTGTAAATATATCCATAAATGCATTTTGTGCGCCCTGTTGTTCTTGTTCCCGTTACAACTCATTCGCTTGTTTGTGCTACTTTATGTTCTTCCTTAAGTTGTTGCTTCAGCACATGCAACTCCTTGATTGTTCCATTCTCTATCTTCATGTGATATTCATGTCGGTTTGTCACCTCATATCCTGAGTCTCCAAAGTTGCTTTCATCATCAATGGATCTGCTTGAGCTTGCAACTTTGTTCTGCCTCCATGTTGTCAATAACCTTCCTCTTGCATTTGTTGCATTTTTTATGCTTCCTTCAGCTGTTTTTCATGATGTTGCTCATCATGATGTTGTTAATGTCATAGCTTTATTTTGTTGTCTAGAAACAACTTGATGTCTTCGTGGGTAGGTAATTCCATAGACACTATATCGACTGCATCCCCAATTTTGCTCTAAATGGTGTCTTCGACTCTTCTCTCTTGGAAAGCATTCTACCTGTACTGTTGAGAGGCAGATGAACACTTGTGATACCTAGAGACTTGGCAACACTCATGGCAAGCAACCTATTAGTTGAAACCAAAATGAACTTGAGCACTGACTTGCAACATACCTGTGTGACTGACCATGAAGGTTGCACAATTTCCACCTGGAGATTGGGAGACTAACTACCAAGAAAGCACAAGGAACATTTCAGGCTGTCAGGAAGTTGACTGGCTACTGGAACTTCATAATGAACAGTCTAGCCTAACTGCTAACTATTGGAATTGCGTAATGCAGAATTTCAACTAGCAATGACTACAGGCTTAGTGACTGCGTTGCACAATTTTCTGGGCCAACAGTCACTATCCCTTAGGATTGTGCAAAGTAGGACCGGGGAAAAGCCATTTGCTAGAAATGTACATTTATAGAGAGGAAGGCAGAGCCTTCCCTCTCAAGATTATGTAATGTTGTCTTGGTGAGGCTCTTGGTGAGGCAGATTTCAGGCCAAGGCTTCCCAAACTCGCCGACGAGAAACTGAAAGAATATGTGAATGTGAGTGCGTGGCAATACTAAGTGTAAGAATAAGTGAATTATCATGCATGAAAACAATGGATGACAAATTCAGAAAATGGAATAACATGCATGTCGGTGAGGTGAGTCACCGAATTGGAGACCGTTCTTGCAAAACAGATTCATGCATGCGACAATAGTGAGATAGCAACAAAAATTGAAACAGTGCTAGAACAAGATAGTATGTATCAAAACAAAAATAAGCATTGACTGAAATCAAGAAGACAACATTCATAGGAAGCGAAACACAAAAAGTTCCAGAAATTCAACACAAGGCATGGAAGGTGAGCCTACCCCAAAACAATTGAGCTAAATGTGCTGATAGCTCCCAGATGTGATGTGGGATGTCAGAACTACAAGGTTGATGTGAGGAATGAGCTTTGCAGTGCCCAGTTGATGAGTTTTGATAAAATCAAGGTGGCTTGGAAGGCGGGCCTACCCCAAAACAACTGAGCTGAATGTGTCGATAGCTTCCAGATGCGATGTGGGATGTCAGAACTATAAGGCTGATGTGAGGAATGAGCTCTGCAGTGTCTAGTTGATGAGTTTTGATAAAATCAAGGTTGTGACATGCATGCCACAAATCTAGGGAAAGTGACACTTGGTAGGAGGTTTCTAAAATGATCCTTGCATGTAACCTCCAACTGTCAAAAATAGATCCCTAAAACAAGGGATTCCTTTGCATGCTACCTTGGGAGAAGAAGCTCATGCATGCAAGTCTATTTTGCTCAGTCTTGAAGGGAATCGGTCAACTTAGTTGTACATACAAGAGGCTGCTCAACTGCTGAGAGTAAATGCACATTTCTAGCTAGTAGCTGGGCTAGCTGCTCAGGAGATTTGCACAAAGGCAGAGCAACTGATTTCTACACATATTTGTGCAAATTTTGGGCTATGCATCCCTGCTGGGAAAAATTGCACAATTTTCACTGAGAGTGTTGACTGCTAAAATTGCACAATTCTGGAGCCGAACAGGCTGCCAATAAGGATTGCACAATTTCTAGATGGAAGGTTGGTTTCCCACCAGAGTTGTGCAATTTCTTGGGGGAGCTGCTTAGCATGTAGCTGGACCAATTCTGGGTGATCAACCTATGTGGAGAATGCATCGAGCTGTGATCGACAAGCTACCTTTATGCAAGAAAAACACTAAACCTTGTGTACTTGACGAAGTAGGACAAGGTGCTATGAGAAGTTGGTAGGGATGCTCCAAAATAAAGTTAATAAAAAATTTTGGAGGGTGGTTGTAGCTTCTACAACACTTGGCAACACACTAGTAGAACTTCAGCTCTCTGAATGGACCTTGTTCGTGAAAAGCAAGTCTAACACCTCTGAAATTATTGTTCAGTTCTCAACTCATCTTGGTTCCACACTAGCTTGAGTGTAATATGTAGCATCTTCCAAGATCTTGGTCGATTGACGCACATTCCAAGCCAAGTCAACACAATTTTTTTGATTGGGGTTGAGGGGTATATTGGTGCAAAAGCGGTATAGTCATCAGGGTCTATTTTCATCTCTGGTGTTGCTCCGCTGCCAGTAGACCTGCACAGTACCCCAATGGAGTCACATAGGAACAAAATCATGGCTCCATTGCCAGCAAACCTAGTCAATATCCCGATGGAGTTACTTGCATCACCTCTATATGCGGGAAGCCTTTCTCTTCTTTCGCCTTATTCATTTTTCATTTTGAATTTTTTGACTTTTAATTTTTTTTCAATTGTGCATAGCACTTATTCATTTCAGAGGCAGAAGACGAATCCCAAATTATTGAGAGGAGAAGAGGTTTTTCTAGCAGAGAAGTAGTTTATTATACCTCTGATGTGCCTATTAAGGTTTTTTTCCTCACCTTACTCTACTTGACTAAGCTAACAAGGGTTAACCCAAAAACAACTGACTAGAGTACGTGACACTAGTTAGCACACAGGCATTGTGTTTTCACCAAGGTTCACTTCGAACAGTACATATTTTCCTTCGATGTATCATGGAGTAAAAGTAAAAAGATCTTCATATAGAGACAAGATGATAGATAATCAAGTAGTAATAGTTGTACAAGCCCTCTTGTATTTTACCCAGTTCATTTAAAGAGTCATACATGGTTTCATGTGAAACTAACCTACGAATGAAACAAGTGAACTAACAAACAACAAAGCAAAGCAATAGCATAAGAAAAAGCGAAAACAAAGCAACTAAGGAAACAAGTAGGTAGACAAATCAACAAACAAATCAAGTAAGCAAACAAGCATGCAAGCAAACTAACTGGAAGAAAACACTACTCCTACTCCTACACTAATGGTGCATGGGTCTGATCACATGAAGTGATATTTCCAATGCAGCCACTGGCACATTAGTTGACTAATTTTGGTGAAGGCTTGGTCTGTGAGTAACCCAGTTGTGTGAACCAGCAAGCAAGAAAGATATAACAATGAAGAGAACCACACTTCGTGTTTCAAAGTGCCCACAGGACATAAGTGAGAGTACAAGTGCATGGCGAGAAATCCATGGAATTATCATGAAGTTGTGCGACACTACGTGCAACTTTGAAGCATAAACACACTCTTGACTATGACATGCAAGAAAATGAAATAAAGAAAGATAAATTGCCTTATGCATGTGTGCTTGCAACGTAATATTCCTCCAATTCCTGAGTGATGTGATCATGTAGTTTGAGTGGAGGAAGCATGATCTGTGTGTGAGATTTATCTTCAATGCATACAAATGAGTGATGAGGAGCCTTGGGTGATTGAATTGTTTCCTGATCGGAAGTGAGAGTAACCCCAAGAGAGTGAGGGCCTGACATAACCATCACCTTTGGCTGAAGTGCCTCGACAGTCTTGGGCGTTTCAACTTTATCGTTAGATAGATCATGATAGACTAGTTGCTTCGAAAGATCAATTGTGATAGAATCATGATCATGATCAATTATGGGAGTAAATGGGTCATGATCACCACGATCAAAAAAATAAAGGATTTCATCGGAATCCTCATTATCAGATGAATCAAACAGAGGGGTAGATGAAAAGCAAACAAACTCATCCTCTGTGTTTCCGGAAAAGACAGATGAAAGATCAAGTGGATTTTCAATGAATAACTTATCCTCTTCATTGTCAAATGATGGACCAACATCCAGTGAGTCCTACAAGTGATAAAAAATGGGTGCATCTACTGATGAAGACACACATGAAAAATCATGAATGACAGGTTCACCGAAGACGTCAAGAAACAATGGAGGGGACTCAGATGGAAGGGAATCATCCTTTGCCGAGTGTTGATGTTCAAGCTCCCACTCATACTCTTCAGCAATGACAATGCATGTTGGTTGTGTGACACCAAATCCGTTAAAGGCTTATTCTTTGTTCACAACAAGTGAACAGTCCAGCATGGAATAACACAAGACTTCATAATCTGAAGGAACAATGGGTGCGAAGGCAGAGGTCACAGAACAGAATGCATATGAGAACTCGAATGAGTCACAACCAAATCTACGTGAAAATTAACTGAAGTGATGTTTGGAGGATGTAAAAGATGAACAAATATGTGAGCATGATCCTCAACATCACTCAACAGTGGTGGACCCATTGAATGAGGGGATGACGGATAGTCAGTTGAGACAGTGACCACATCTGGCTGAGATTGCGCAGATCCATCAATAAAGAAGGATGAGCGAGGCTTGATTTCAAGCTTCTTCTTGGGACAAGCATATTTCTTAAGGAAACACTTGAATCAGTCCCAAAGATAATAAAATTTCATCTCACTCCTCGAAGATTGAAACTGCAAGTCACAGAATCACTGCCAAAAATCCATAATTGATTCATGCGGAGCCTTTCGTTGCTGTAGTAGTTTTTGGTCAAGATAGTTTGGATCAAAATGATAGAAAGTGTCTTCAATGAGATTACATAAATTCTTAAGTGAGCGCACACTGTTAGCCGATAGGCTAAATAGGCATCAAAGTGGAGATTGATGAAGTGTGTATGCAAGTAGCATGTTGGCCTGTTTGTCAAAACACCCATCTTCTTCATGAAGCATGGAAAGAAAGTCATGTAAGTACTCAAGCCAGGCCACTTCACGTTCATCATCATACATGTAAGTGGAAAAGTGATCGAAAAACTCCCTCATGATGGTAACATTTGCATGATTCAAAAAACATCGTGGAGGGAGAAGAGTGCTTGTCATTTTCCCTCCTTTTAGTGCCAAAAATGTTGATGGTGTTGGACCCACAAACATGTTAGGGGATATTCCCGATAAGAAGTCCCAATTAGACCTTGGACCATTTGGTGTAGGAGTCCTAGCAGTGGGTAATGCCTTGACCATGCTTTTGCATAGAGGCAAGTAAGATAAATCTATTGAAAGCAAGGGTATGACAGCTATGGTGAGCCAAGGAAGGTGCACAAAAGGTTCTAACGCATGGGGAGTGAGGTGAGTGTGCCCCTTGGAAACCTGTAATAGTACATGGCTTGAAAGGAACACACAAGAAAAGAAGCATCACCGACTGGAAAGAAGGATAGTGAGCAATCCAAAGTGATGTTCAAACCAACAACACATCTACAACAATATTCATACAATTACATACAAAATAGTTCATACACAACTACGTAAGTTAAACAACATACATTGCTACAACAATTGGAATAGTCCAACTACACTAAAAACATATGCATGAAAACATGTTGGCTCTGTTTTAATAAGAAGTGTAAGTTCCAGTCAGACAATAAATCCATGTAC
Organism: Pinus taeda; assembly: GCA_000404065.3. Lineage (NCBI taxonomy): Eukaryota > Viridiplantae > Streptophyta > Pinopsida > Pinales > Pinaceae > Pinus > Pinus taeda. The sequence goes on along the minus strand of APFE031247560.1, from coordinate 64,619 downwards.
ATCCACTACTTCCAATAGTGGAATGTTACAGCCACATCCGCTTTCTCCTCCAAAGAGATGTACTAGCTCCAAGCAGTGGAGAGGCCAAGGCACGTTACAATACTACCCAAGCCGTCTCTAAGATAGTCTTATCGGAAGCTTGGCTAACCAAGATTCTTTACAATGAGTTCTGAGGTTATATTTATAACAAAGGGTGGGATGACCCTTGACACTCCCCTTTGTGACAGTTCATCTACCCTCATGACCCTTCATTTACTTTATGACTATTACATCCAACTATTGACACTTGAACTTCCACTTGACATGATGTTACATTACAATGCACATGTGCTCATGTGAGACGAAATGGCTTGAGCAAGCCATGAAAGACATCATTGAAACTCAGTCCGTTGAGGTGAAACCAACTCTTTGACATGCTTGTGATGGTGAAGGTGGTGAGATGATGCCAAGCTTGGTCATCCGTGACGGTGTGCATGCACCCCATGGTGACATCTTGCTGAAGCAAATTGTTGCCTCCATTGCATCTGGGTGCATTGGTGTGGCTCCTTCATCCAACTTGTCTTTTACCATGTGCATGGTCTTCTTCGTGCAACTAAACTAGAAACACACTAATGCATAGTGTCCGTGCTGATCTTCTAGTGTGTGTTGGTGGTCATGTGCATCAACTGTCAACTACATGCTCAACTCCAATCAGACATGCTTCTCATCTTCACCTTGGTGAGTGTGTTGAAAGGGTTGGAATGCATGCATGTGCACAATGACTTGCATGCTGTTGAATCCCTTGCATGCGATCAACAACACTTCTCACCATGTCTACTCTATGCCAACTGTTGGGATGGACCTTTAACTTGCACTGGTGCAGATTCATCCGTGAATGCATGTTGCACCCCCGGGTTACTTCGCTTGTCTGTGTTGCTTCCTTGAGTTACTTCTTCAACACATGGAACTCCTTCTTTGTTCCATTCTCTGTCTTCATGTCATCTTCATCTTGCACCATCACCTCATAGCTTGAGTCTCCAAAGTTGCTTTCATCATCAATGGATTAGCTTGAGCTTGCAACTTTGTTTTGCCTCCGTGTTGTCAAAAACCTTCCTCTTGCATTTGTTGTAATAGGTATGATGCCTTCAGCTATTGTTCATGGTGCTACTCATTGTGATGTTGCTGCTGTCATATCTCAATGTCCTTGTATATGAACAAATTGTTGTCTTCGTGGGTAGGCAAGTCCATAGACACTCGATTGGCTACATCCCCAAGTGTGCTCTGAACAGTCTCTTCAAATCTACTCTCTTGGAAACCATTGTACCTATATTGTTGAGAGGCACATGAACACCTTGATACCTGGAGACATGGAAAAAATCATGGCAAGCAACCTGTTAGTTGAAAACAAAAATGAACTTGAGAAATGACTTGCAACATACCTATGTGACTGATCATGAAGGTTTCCCAATTTCCACCAGGAGGTCAGAAGACTGGCTTCCAAGACTGCACAAGGCATAGTACCTACTATCAAGAGGCTGTCTGGCTGCTATAACTATAGAATGCACAGTCCAGCCTGACTATTGACTACTGGAATTACACAATGCACAATTTTAGTTGGCAATGACTGCAGGCTTAGTGACTGCATTGCGCAATTTTCTAGGCTAGTAGTCACTATCCCTTAGGATTTTGCAAAGAATGCCTAGGGAACAGTTTCTTGGTAGAAATGCACATTTATGGAGAGGAAGGTAGAGCCTCCCCTCTGAGGATTGCATAATGCTATCTTGGTGAGATTCTTGGTGAGGCAGAGCCTGGTCCAAGGTTGCCCAGACTCGCCAACGGGAAACTAGAAGGGAATGTGAATGCGAATGCATAGTGATATTGAGTGTAAGCATAATTTAATGATCATGAATGCGAATGATGAATGATAGATTCAGAGAATAGAATAATATGCATGTGTGTGCAGCAAATCGGCGAATCGACAACCATTTGTGCAAAACAATTTCATGCATGTGACAATAGTGAGATAGCAACGAAAACTGAAACAATACTAGAACAAGCTATTATGTATCAAAATGATAGCAAGTATTCACTGAAGGCAAGCATACATCCTTCATATGAAACGGAAAACAAAAAGTGCCAGAAATGCAACACAAGGCATGGAAAGCGGGCTTACCCCAAAACAACTGAGTTGGATGTGCCGACAACTCTTAGGTGTAATGTGGGATGTTAGAGCTACAAGGTTGATGCAAGGAATGAACTCTATCATGTCTAGTTGATGAGTTTGATAAAATTGAGGTTGTGACGCGCATGCCACAAATCTCGAGAAAACAACACTTGGCGAGAGGTTTTTGAAATGGTCCTTGCATGTAACCTCCAACTACCAGAAAAAGATCCCTAAAACAAGGGATATCTTTGCATGATGCCTTGGGAGAAGCATCTCATGCATGCAATTCTGTTTTTCTCGGTCCGAGAGGGAACTAGTTAACTCAGCTATAAATGCAAGAGGCTGCTCAATCGCTAGGAGGAAATGTGCATTTCTAGCTGGGAGTTGAGGTGGATGCCAAGGAGATTTGTGCAATTTCTGGGTAGAGCAGGTGACTGTTGCCTAGATTTGCATAAATTCCAAGCTAAGTAGCCTTGTTGGTGAAAATTATGCAATTTTCACTATGAGTGTTGACTACCAAAATTGCACAATTCTGGAGCCCGGCAAGATGCCAGTCAGGATTGCAATTTATGGAGGGAAGGCTAGTTTCTATATAATTGTGCAATTTCTTGGGGGAGATGCTTAGCCTGTAGCTGGACCAAGTCTAGGTGTTAAGTTTGTGATGGGAATGCATCGAGATGTGATGGATAAGTTACCTTTGTGCAAGAAAAACACTTAAGCTTGTGTACTCGACGAAGCAAGACAAGGTGTTGTGAAAAGCTGGTATGGGGACTCCAAAACGAAGCTAATGAAAATATTTTGAGGGTGGTTGTAGCCACTACAAAACTTGGTGACACACTAGTAGAACTCCAACTCTCTGAATGGATCTTGTTCATGAAAAGAAATTCTAACAGCTCCAAAAATATTGTTCAGTTCTTAACTCATCTTGGTTCCACACTAGCTTGATTGTAAGATGTAGCATCTGCCAAGCTCTTGGTCGATTGACACACATTCCAAGCCAAGTCAAAAAATTTGTTTTGATTGGGGTTGAGGGGTATATTGGTGCACAAGAAGTATAGTCATAAGAGTCTTAGTTTCATCTTTGGTGTTGCTTCGCTACCAGCAGGCCTGGATAGTAGCCCGACAAAGTCACATAGGAACACAAGAATGGCTCCGCTACTAGCAAGACTAGTTAGTACCTCGACAAAGTTACTTCCATAAACTCTTTATGCAAGAAGCCTTTCTCTCCTTTCACCTTATTCATTCTTCATTTTGAATTTTTTGACATTTAATTTTTTTCATTTTCATTTTTTTCAACTATGCATAGAACTTATTCGTTTTAGAGGTGGAAGAGTGATCCAAAATTATTGAAAGAAAAAGACATTTTTCTAGTAGAGAAGTAGTTTATTATACCTCTGATGTGTATGTTAAGCTTTTCCCCCTCACCTTACTCTACTTGACTGATCTGACAATGGTTAACCCAAAAACAACCGATTAAAGTAACAAGATCTTCATACAGAGGAAAGATGATAGATAACCAAGTAGTGATAGTTGTAAAAGCCCTCTTGTATTTTACCCATCTTGTTTCAAGAGTCATAGTGGTTTCATGTGAAACTAACCTACGAATGAAACAAGCGAACTAACAAACAACAAAGAAAATCTAGAGTAGAAGAAAAAGTGAAAGCAAAGCATGTAAGAAAATAAGAAAGGAGACAAACCAACAAACAAAACAAGTAAGCAAACAAGCATACAAACAAATTGACTGAAAGAAAGCACTATTACTACCCTAAACTAACAGTGCATGGGCATGATCATGTGAAGTGATATTTCTAATGCAGCCACGAGCACATTGGTTGACCCATGTTGATGAGGGCTTGGTCCGCGAGCAAGCTAGTTGTGCAAACCAGTAAGCAAGAAAGGTATAAGAATGAAAACAACCACACTTCGTGTTTCAAGGTTCCCACAATACATAAATGAGTACAAGTGCATGAAGAGCAGTCCATGGACTTATCATGAAGTTGTACGAAACTCCATGCAACTTTGAAGCATAAGCACACTCTTGACTGTCACATGCATGTGAACAAAAGAAACAAAGATAACTTGCGTTGTGGATGTGTGCTTACAACGTAAGATTCCTCCAATGCATGGGTGATGGGATCATGCAATTCAAGTGGAGGAAGCATGATCTATGTGTGAGATTGATCTTCATTGCATATAGATGAGTGATGAGGAGCCTTGGGTGATTGAAAAGTTTCCTGATCAGAAGTGAGACTAACCCAAGAGAGCAAGGGCCTGACATAACCATCAACTTGGGTTGTAGTGCCTTGATAGCCTTGGGTGTTTCAACTTAATCGTTAGATAGATCATCATAGAATGGTGGCTTCGAAAGATAAACTGTGATAGAATCATGATCATTATCAAATATGGAAGTAAATGGATGACGACTGCCACGATTAGAAAAATCAATTATTTCACTGACATCCTCATGATCAGATGAATCAAATAGACAGGTAGACGAAAAGCAAACAAACTAATCCTTTGTGTTTTCAGAAAAGACAAATGAAAGATCAAATGGTTTTTCAATTAATAACTTATCCTCTTTGTGGTCGAATGATGGACCAATATCTGGTGAGTCCTGTGAGTGATCAATAATTGAAGTATATGTGGATGAAGACACATATGCAAAATCGTGGATGGCAGGTTCACCGAAGATGTTTGGAAAGAACGGAGGGCACTCGGACAGAAGGGAGTCGTCCTTCATCAAGTGTTGATGTTCAAGCTCCCACTCATACTCTTCATGAATGATAGTGCATGTTGGTTGTGTGACACCAACTCTGTCAAAGGCTTGTTCCTAGTTCACAACAAGTGAAGAGTTTGGAATGGAAGAACACAAGACTTCATAGTCCGGAGGAATAGCCGGGTGTGAAGATGGAGGTCGCGAAACAGAATGCATATGAGAACTCGAAGGAGTCACAACCAAATCTGCGCGAAAATTAAGTGAAGTGATGTTGGGGGGATGCGAAGGTTGAAAAAATGTGTGAGGATGATCCTCAACATCACTCGGCAGTGGTGGACCTGTTGAATGAGGGGATGGCAGATAGTCAGTTGAGACAATGACCACATCCGGTTGATATTACGTAGATCCATCATTGAAAAATGTTGAGCGAGGCTTGATTTCAAGCTTCTTCTTCAGAGGGGCATATTTCTTGAGGAAATACTTGAATCGGTCCCAAAGATAAGAAAATTTCATCTGGCTGCTTGGATCTTGAAACTACAAGTCATAGAAGCACCACCAAAAACCCATAATCGATTCATGTAGAGCCTTCCGTTGTTGTAGTAATTTTTGGTCAAGATTGTGTAGATCAAAATGATAGAAATTATCTTCAATGATATCATAGAAGTGCTCAAGTGAGTGCATGTTGTCAGCCGACAGGCTGAATAGCCATCGAAGTAGAGATTAAAAAATGGTGTATGCAAGTAGCATGCTGGTCTGTTCATTAGAACACCCA
>APFE031247560.1:0-58373 GCA_000404065.3 Pinus taeda | reverse complement strand
CCAACAACTTAAGGGATCTCCTTGGTAAGAAGTCCCAATTAGACCTCAGACGTTTGGTGTATGAGTCCCAGCAGTGGGTCGTATGTTAATGCCTTGATCACGATTTCGTACAGAGGCAAGTAAGACAACTCTGTTGGAAGCAAGGGTGTGACAGCTGCAGTGAGCCAAGGAAGGTGCATGAAAGGTTCTAACACATGGGGAGTGAGGTGAGTGTGCCCCTTAGAAACCTATAATATTACTTAGCTTGGAAGGGAACACAAAAGCAAAGATGCATCACTGGCTGGAAAGAAAGATAACAAGCAATCCAAAGTGATTTTCAAACCAACATCACATCTACAACAAGATTCATAAAATTTCATACAAAATAGTTCATACACAACTATGTAAGTTAAAAAACATACATTGCTACAACAACAAGAATAGTCCAACTACAATAAAAACATAAGCGTGGAAACATGTTCGCTTTGTTTTATTAAGAAGTGTAAGTTCCAGTCATACAATGCATCAATGTACACCTGCTAGTTCCAATAGTGGAACGTTACAATCATGTCTACCTGCTCCTCCAAAGAGATGTACCAACTCAGTGCAGTGAAGAAGCCAAGGTGCATTATAATACTATCCAAGATCTCTCCAAGATAGTCTTATCGAAAGGTTGGTTGAACAAAATCCTTTACAATGAGTTATGAGGTTCTATTTACACCAAAGGGTGAGGTGACCCTTGACATTCCCATTTGTGAAATTTCATCTACTCTCATGACTCTTCATCTTCTCTATGACTGTCACATCCAACTATTGACACTTGAACTTCCACTTGACATGACGTTACATTACAATGCATATGTGTTGATATGAGACAAAGTGGCTTGAGCAAGCCATGCAAGTCATCACTGAAACTAGGCCCATTGAGGTGAGACCAACTCTTTGACATTCTTGTGATGGTGAAGGTGGTGAGATGATGCCAAGCTTGGTCATTCGTGATGGTGTGCATGCACCCCATGGTGACATCTTGCTGAAGTGAACTCTTGCCTCCATTACGTTCAGGTGCATTGATGTGGCTCCTTCATCTAACTCGTGCTCATCTTCCAGTGCATGCTAGTGGTCATGTGCTGAGTGTGATGAAAGGGTTGGACTGCATGCATGTGCACAATGACCTTCATGTTGTTGAATCCCTTTCATGCGATAAAAAACATTTCTCACCATTTATGCTCTATGCTAGCTACTGGGATGGGTCTTCAACTTGTATGGGCACTGTTGTAGCACCATTTACCACTCTTGGTAGATTTGATGCTCTAATCATGGCCTAGGGCAACCCTTCTTTCCAGACTTGGTCCAAAATTAAAAAAAAAACATTGTTTTATTCCATATACACTACTTTTCCTTGTGATAAAGGCATGTACACATGGGTCAACACATACCTAACCCATGTACACATGTTAAAACACTTAGAAAAATTAAATTTCCTTAATTTAGGGTGGAGTTCATGGGTTTTACGTATTACTCGCCTCCTATTTCCCATCGCCCAACTGTTTCCAAATTGACAAAAATAATTTGGAGAAGTATAAATAAACCTCCATGGGAAGTCCTTTGGGGAGAATATATGAGACATTGATACTATAGTGAGATTATCCCTGATCGAGTCTGATGAAATCCCTATGCCTCTTGCACTCCCTAAAGCTTCAAGAAACCCTTGTTTCCTTGTTGGAGGTATCCTTCATCTTCTTGAGATATCCTTGTATTGGTGATGGAGGAAGATTGCTAAGGCCAGGAAAGAACAGATCTAGAGGACGGTTCTGCTTGGAGCCAGAGAAGGACTCAGGTCATATTTCTCCACTTTACTTGTAGCTAACTTTAATAAAGGAATGTTGTTTTATTTCTGATATTAAATGTGTTTATGCATCGATTGATATTGTAATTCATTTATGAATCTTAAATTGATGTGTAATTGATCATTCATTTATATAATTTAAAGTTAATATCATGAACATGATTTATGTTTCTACTTCTATATATGTTTCATTTGAATAATTTTTAGGTTTTGAAGATGTCAAGAGAAGGTGAGGGTTTGCACCCTGTGGGATCTAATCAAAAGTAGGACTTCTGGGTAAGGATATTCTTGCACATTTTAGTAGAATAAGCATTTAGGTTGATTGACTGAGCATTTCTTGTTGTGGTTTTCCCTCCACTCTATTGGGGTTCTCAACCTAAGACCCTAGAGTGGTCTCACCCCTAACAGAATTGGCGACTCTGCTGGGGATAAAATTCTTGTTATTCCTGGTTTGGGTTGTTTATTCTCAATCACGGTTCATTTTCTTCATTGCTTTCTTTTATAGTGTTGTTTGATTCAATAGTGTCCTAGGCATCAAGTCTGATCTTTTTTATCAGATCTTGATTTTTGTTTTTTCCTAGTTGAGCTCTGTATACACTATTTTATTGGATTACAGTCACGTATACACGTAGGTTTCCTCAAGCAGACTCGTGTATACGTGAGTTTCTTCTATTAGAAATGTGTGTGCATGCTTCTACATCTTTACACAGCTATATACACACTTTTTTGAGTTGTTTTTTCAAATCTCTTCACCCAATTAGGTCTACTTCTTAGTGATTTATGATGTTGTATAGTCATCTACTGTTTGGAGAACTCATTTTTCCTGCAAGTTATCTTTTTCAAAATCTCCTTCTCACTGAAAAGCCTAGTTGGCCTAGGGTTGCTTCTTAAGCAAGTTTGTGGTTTGTGTCTTGGGCTCAAGACTTCTATTTGAAGTTCTTAGATTATCTAGTTTTCCAGAACAAGAAGTTGATTTCGATTTCATTTGCAACCCAGATTTCAAGTTGCCTTACTTTGCCTTTCCTTGTTTGATTGGCCTAGTTTTTTTTTGTGTTTTCTTGAGAGTCTTTTTGGCAAATTTCAAAGTATTTCTTTCTTAACATTTTTTGTCAATTTGCGGGAATATTTTGCTGCTATTTAGATCAATTTTTGCAATTTTGTAGTCTTTCTTGTTTCAAGTTTCATTTATTTATGAGTTTTATAACTTGCTGTTAGGTTCCTATACCCATAGGAGTCATAATTTTGAATGATTAAGGTTAAGCCTTGTAATATTGTACATACATTTTCCTTCTGCAAACGTTTTCTAATATTAAAAATTAAAAAATGTAAAGAGGGTATGTCCTAAAAGAAAAACCAAAGGACAAAAAGAATGAAAAAGGTCAAAAAAGAAAGATATATGAACCCCAAAAGACAAAAAGAGACAATGAATGTGTGCAAGTCAAAATTCCACTACTATTTATTTTCATGCATAACAACGATTGTGTGCAACCTGTCACTCATTCCACAATCCATGGTAATGAAACTATTTAATCTTGATTATACCATGCTTTAAATTTTATGTTTATAGTTAGAGAATAAAATCTGACCAAACAGTTTAATCTTAGCAGATCATTAGATAGGTATAGAAAATAAAATAAGCTCATCAGTTTAATCTGAGCCCTTGGATGATATAAGGTTAGAATTAGATAGCCTACTTTGTAAAATAAAAAGGATTGATAAGGGTTTGCTAGCCTAAATGCACCCAAACAAAATGAAGGAAAAATGGTAGGGTAAGTAAATGGGCAAGTAGAAGAAAGGTTGCACAAATGTCAAGTGATTACTCATGTTCAAATGCATCTTTCAAATGTGCATAAGTAGTAAACAAAACAAGGACACTGGTTCACAATATGGTTTATTTAACATCCCCTCATCCATTTCACCCCTTTATTTTACTAATCTCCCATAAATAAGTTCTAGTACTTAAAAACCTTTAAGTCAAAAAGGCTCAGAGCATTTCTCTAACTTTTGGGGGGACTAGACCCTTGGCTTGATGAGTTACGGGCATAAGTTCTAGAATCCCTTTCATCAAAAAATTCATCTCCCTTCATTTCCCCTCATTTCTCTAATAAAACCATGCTTTCCTATGGTTGACACCATTTACCTAGGAAAAGTGACTCACCCCCGTGTAAATCCTATTTCAACAAACAACCCACCAAAAGTTTTTATCCTAAGTATAAATCAAAACACGTAATTGCATACACTTTACCTCTTTTTTACTTAGGAAAACCCACTCCGCCATTGCTTTCATACTAATTAACTGACCTTCTTATATAAACCCATTATAACTCTTTTCCCGTAAATAATTAAAACCCCATATAAAATACCCCAACCCCTTAGTTTTAATAAAAACTAATATAAAATGCCCCTTATCCTGATATAACTTCACTTATATTTACCTAGCCTTGGTAAAACTTAAGTTAATCCCACATCGGCCTCACCGGACTCCCTAATCCCTCATTAAGCTCAACTCGATAATTTTAAACCTCTTATTTATCCCTAAACTAATTCGAACCACTATGATTAAATCCTAGGCCCCCAATCAACCGCCATCATTTCCCCCCGTGCAACTTTTCCTCCCTACTACTATTGATCATTGCTCCCCCACATCCAATGGCGCACAAACATATCGGCCACACCCAATGGCTAAACGATAACCACCCAATGAAGTGGTTTTCCCCAACCCCCCGAATGCTACGTGTTAGATGATGTATGGCATCGGGTGACCCCTCCCGAATATTTCCCATGCCACAAAAGTAGTGCGATGGCCCTCCAAAACCACTTCCCCCACTTAACAAAAAAATCGTCAACTGTTCATCTAAAACTAAACCCGCCAAAATTAACCATTTTCTCTATAAAAGCTCACGAAGCCCTGTTTTGCCATTTTTCCATGCATTTTTTTGTGTAAACTTTGTGAACCATTGGAAACCCTGCAAATGCCAAATCTACCACCAGACTTCCAATTCCACTCCAAAAGACGTTGCAGATGACCCAGCCAACCTTTTAGACTGTACAAGGATTACGCCAACCATTACGACTACCATGAACCATCAATTTTAGAGCTAATTCATCCAATTCCAGGCATTTCATAATGAATGACCTCTTACCCCTGCAAAAATTTCAAAACCTTTAACCTATGCAGTGCTTTGATTTAAAAAATTGATTAAAACATACTGCCAAAATTCAAGAAATATTTGCCTAAAACGCTTTGAAAGTCCCGAAACCTCTGATAAAACCTCCAGAGAATAATGCAAATACACAAGAACTGAATTATGGTTGCCCCTATTGCCATGGATGTTAGACCCATTACCACTCCACACTTAGACCTGGACCACCTTTCCCTAACTGACAGGGATTTCCAAATCAATGACACAACTTCCATAGAGATTCTGCTCAAAATTCATTGTTTAAGCAAAGAAAGACACCTGAACCATACAAATGATATTGGCCTCTGGGAGTCTAATTTACCTAGGTACCAGTTCCCCCAAGTTCACAGCTTTCCAGAAATTGTTCATATGTGCTATGCATGCTATGTCCCTAGCCATAGAAACATAATGTCTCATGACCAGAAGGTTCTATTCACTATCCCAGCTGAGTTCGTTAATGAAATTCTCGAGTTCCAACCATGGCCAAACCTATCCCCACTCTCAATTAGAGACCTATTGGACCAGTATCCCAAGCTAAGCCCTACAAAATTGGCCTAGTCGTTCCAAAGCTTCATCAAAGAGGAAAAACACATCCCTAAGGATCCCCCTCCATATGTAGCAACTATTTTATCTAAATAGGGTCAGAATATTGTAACCATCATATCATGTGTTTTAGGTTGCACTACAAGTGAATACATTGATGAAATTATTCTTGATTTCACGTCCATCTATACCCCAAGGCATCCTCTTGCAACCACATATGACATTGCCACATTCATAGCTGATAGAATGCATGAACAGTTCACAAGAATGGGAAATGAGAGAGTTTTCAAATACTCCTCTATATTGTACCATCTACTTTTGTATTATCAATCCGATAAGTTCCCTTTCACTCTCCAGAAGCTTGACACTATGGGCCAGCCCAGATCTATGATTTTTTGGACCCCACTTTTTCATGAGTACAGATCACCATATACATACTCAGACTTCATAGATTCTCTATTGCATCCAATCATGACTATTCTCACTAGGAATCCTCGACCTAGGATAAGCCAAGAGATAAAGAGATTTCTCCAGCTTTCCAAGCAAACCAAAGTGGGTGATTGGTACCTTTACCAAAACCACATAGAAATTAGAATATATGGTTGCCTTCTTGCACCATATAAGTTTCCAGGATACCTCCCTATGAGGTTGTTTGCCTTAGAATATTACACACAGACCATCAATGTAGATGAAGTCAACTTTGTCCATGCCAAGAAGAAGGCCTATTTTAAAATCAAAGACCAATTAGGTCCCTTCATATGCAATTCCAGAGAGGCAAGGAAAGATGCAGACCTGTTCCTGCAAAAAATGAAATTCCAAAGTTTCTTATGGAAATGTGACCCTTTGGAAATCATCACCAAGAAAAAAAAAAAGGTCAAGCTAGGACCTTTTATCCACCTCCCCATACCAAAGATATAGGCGTATGCCAATTAAATAGAATGGGTTGAAAATACTTTAGTAGAGAGGGACAGTACAAGGGTAGATGTAGAAAATGTTCCAATTGATTTGGAAAAGCAGCTTGATGAGAGCTCTTTTCTGTAGGCCAGTCATGCAGACTCCTCAGAATGAGGAGAAAAATCCAAAAAGAAACAGACAGGGAGCTTCCACTTCAAGAATGGACACCTCTAATCTGCACCAGGAAACAATTCACATCAAGAGGCAAAGGCTCAACCTGGTCTCTGAACAAGAATATACAGAAGGATCAACATAGGTAACCAACACAAAGACGGACAAAAGGAGACCCACAACTCCATCTGAAGACATACAAGAGCCTTTATATCACAAACTCAGATGTTGGAAAGGAAGCTTAGTGTGGAAGTGTCTTCCTTCAATAGGCCTGTTTACAAAGACCAAGACATAAAGGACATGTATAAAGAAATCAAAATGAGGAATTAGAAACTCAAAGCTCAAACATATGCTCAATACTTGAAGCTCACTCCCACAAATCAAACAAGGCTCATGTCAACCTTTGACATCAAGGAGAGAAAGATGCAGATGTCCTTTATTGAGCCTACAACACAACAACCCAAAACATCATCAAACTTCAAAAAGGTGGACTTTGACGTATTGGCTAGGGATATTCATCGCATAGACCAAATAGAACTGCATAAACAGGTTGGGGAAATGATATACTCCACCCTGATAGGTAAAGGCATAGTTGCCCATTAGCTGCAACACTTATTAACCAACATCTCCTCTCAATATCAGTTGGAGAAGGCCTCCTCACAAGCGAAGGATACTAGGATCAAGTCCTTAGAGGACTTAGTGATTGGATCAGGACACGATCCCAAAGCTATCAAAGCTACAGAGTAGCTGATAAAGACAAAAAACGATGATATTGTTGCACTCAAGAGGCAATTAAAAATACCCTAGTTGCAACATTCTTAAACTCTTGAAGTCTTAGAGAACCAAACCGGACATGAGGAGTTGATGGACTTGGTCATAAAGCTTAATGATCAATTAAATGAGATAGAAAAGAAGTTGGACACTTTAATTCAATTGAAGTAAAGTGACTTGGCCATAACTTATAAATATGTCATCCCCACAGTATCTACAGTAGTCCCTTCCACACCATCAGCTTCACTAGCACCTATAACTCCACCTGCCATAACATTGCCAGTCACAATAGAGGCTGCAACAATAGGTGCATCAAGATAAAAGGCAACAGAATTAGTTAAAGCCATGGAAGAAATGTCTATCTAGGCTACAAAAATGAACAGACTGAGAGAAAAGATGGCAAGTTTAGAAATTGACTACAAACTTGCCCAAATTAAGTAAAAAGGAAGAAGCACAAAAGGCCCAAATAATGAGTGAAAGAATAAAAGTCATAGAGAAAGACTTAACATTGAAGAAACCCCTTGGGCAGGCCAAGGAACTATTACAGGCCAATATCATTGACTCTGTAAATGATATTTGGCCATCTATTCAGGTTATTTTTGAGGAGATAGAATTGATAAAGATAGCTACAAAAGCTATCCAAAAGGTCAAAGAAGAATTAGGAGACATGCCTGAGGATGCCAATAGACTCATCCACTTCCTCAAAAACAAAAATAGGTATGAGCTTCATGAGATAGATATAGAATATAGAACTGAGACCATTTTGAAAATAAAGAAGGCCCTTTCCAAAAGGAACCTAATGTTGAATTTAGAGGCAAAGTGCATCAACATGCAGGTAGCCATTGATAGATTCATGGCTAAATTCCAAATTTTGAGGGAGAAAGGATTACCCAGTCCACTGGTTATCAATGACAAACTTATGACACAGCATGACTATGATAAGATACTTAGATAGTTGGCCAAAGAACAATCTAGCACTTAATCAATAAAAACCCTGCCAACAAGCAAAGTTTTGTACAATAAATTTGAAAACTTGTTTTTCCTCTAGCACGAGGTAAAACATTTGTTCATCACGAAGCCCAATTTTTCCAAGTATACCAAGGTTGATGAAATATATAGGAGAATGAAGAATGTCAATTTGTTTGATGTTGCATGGTGGGAAAGATGACTAATTTACTATGAGAAATTTACAGTGAAAAGGTTACTGCATAGTAAAAGTGGATAGCCAGGTAAACAGATGAAGACAGGTTAGCATGGCTAAAGAGTATTAGTGCTGAGGAGTATCAGTTGAAAGGTAAAGGTTAAAGAAGATTCCAACCTAGAAGACCAAAACAGAAAGCCAGCATAGAGGGCTTAAAACCAACCATAAAAGCCAACAACACCACAATAAAAGGGACATCATGAAGTGGTTCAATAGCTACCTCTATCTTCTAGCAAGAAGATATTCGTATTTCCTATATCAAATCTCAAGTTAGTTTGAGATATTTTGTAATAAATTTTTGTATAAATACTTCATAAGTTCAAAGTATGTAGGGCGGATTCTAATACATTTCTATAGACTTCTTGATCTAAACATTCTAAATCTTTTGGAGCACTGACTGAACTAGCAAGCTGGATTAATGAATACAGACCAGATATTTCGAAGGATTCATGTGTTGAGTAAAGTGTATACAAGTATTCCATGACATTTTCTTATCTTCTTTAATGTTTTCCATTATGTTTATCTGAATCTGAATTCTATAACATAGAATAATATTTCAGAATTTGCTTAATTGCACTCTGTTTAACAGTTCAACATTTAAATGTTTTCAACTCAAATCTAAGTTAAGCAATTCTTAATTTCTCATTTTAGGTTGTTTCTCTTTAATCTATAGCAAAGGATTCTTAATTGCCCTTTGTTTCCAATTACCTTATTTTCCTCATTTAAATCCTGGTCTAAGTATTCTCAATTTCTCTCTCATCCTGGTTCAAACCATTTCACCCCCCTAGCTCCAAATACCTTTACTTTATTCTGCTATCTTGCCCTTTGAACATTCCCTTTAGTGATTTAATCCCAACTCTGTTGTCCTTCTGTTGACTCCATAGCCCAATAGTCCAAAGAAATCATCCTATCCATCTGTTTTAAGGATTCCACCATCCGAATCTTCAATAAAAATAAAAAACCCCCCTAAACCTTCAAAACTAGCCTAAAATCTGAGCTAACAAAGATAAATTATATAGAGAGAGCCCTCTCTAAGCCATAGGTTGGCTACAACCTATGCTTAAAAGTTGGTTTGTGGTTACCTCAGCCATTTTCTTTCTTGTGATAACTTCTAAAGAAATTTCTGAGTGATAACACTTATGAGATTTAAAGATTCCTTGTGCTCATTTCTTAATCTTTTGAATTTTAGTAGTGCTTTTGTGACCTCAAAATGTTTCTTTTGTTTCCATAAAAGGAAAAAAAACAAAAACATAGCTTTTCCTTTCTTTTTCATTCCAAGCTCTTGGTTTTTTGGTTTCTTTTGGGTTTTTAAGCAATTGTGATCTTTTTTCAATTTGTCTTGCCCTCTGAACATTCCCTTTACTCAGTTAATCCCAGCTTTGTTGCGCTTCTCTTGACTCCATAGCCCAATATTCCAAAGACATCATTCTATACATCTGTTTTAAGGATTCCACCATCCCAATCTTCAATACAAATCAAAAACCCCCTTGAACCTTTAGAACTAGCCTAAAATCCTAGCAAACAAAGCTAAATTATATATAGAGAGCCTTCTCTGAGCCATAGTTTGGCTAGAGCCTATGCTTAAAGTTGGTTTTTGGTTACCTCGGTCATTTTCTTTCTTATGATAACTTCTAAAGAAAATTTTAAGTGATAACATAGTGGAGACCATACTGGGGACAGGTCAAATCCTCAATCCTAATAATGCTTTAATAAAACCCTAAATATTCATTTTAAGCCTCTTAAATCCATTTGTTAGAAGTTATCTTATAAAATCTCCCAAAAACAACAAAAGAAATTTGAAATTCTGGCTTCGAGGAAGACTCATTTTACTAGGGCCAATCCAGACCCAAACCTTGCCCTGGTAGTTGATAATCCCAACCTGATTTCTTGAAAGTCCAAAAAAGAAGAAAGTTTAGTTAATATACCATTAGTTAAAACTAATTCGTGTCCTCATGAATGGCTATTTTTAGAATATATTCCCTTTGATGTGTCATTTGAACAATCATTATTTGGAACAAAATCTGAAAGTGCACTCAGTAAAACTGTCATAGATCCTGAATTTGTTGCAAACCTTGAAATTCAATTGGTCAACAAATCCATTAATGAATACATTCTAAAATATCATCAATCATCTATTAATACTACCAAAGCCCATGAGCTTTCTGAACAATCATATAATATTTCAATTTCACCATTGTTCCCTTCAACTTCAACAATAATACCTGCTCAAGTCCATTCTTCACCACCATTCATACCTACTTTCCTTCACCAACCTATCATTACCCATCCACCACCTTCCAGTCCTAGTTATTCATCCACTAC
Organism: Pinus taeda; assembly: GCA_000404065.3. NCBI lineage: Eukaryota > Viridiplantae > Streptophyta > Pinopsida > Pinales > Pinaceae > Pinus > Pinus taeda. Next base: position 47,464 of record APFE031247560.1, on the reverse strand, counting down.
TGCATCATCTCCAAGTACCTCAACTCCACATCTTAACCCCTCCTAGCCCACAAACATGGCAAATAGATATGCTCCTCTTGTGTTACCTACTCAACTTGATGCTATTCCAATAGACTACCAAACTAAAATCATTCAATTTGATAGCACAGGACATTACACTGCAAAAAAACATGTTAACAAGACAACTGATTACCTTGAGTTGCATGAAATTGACACAGACAATATTCAAATGAGACTCTTTGCCTAGTCTTTAGTTGGTGATGTTAGGAAATGGTTTAGAGCATTGCCTGCTAATAATATTGATAGTTTAGAGACATTTCACCTACAATTTTTGAACAAATGGGAAAAGAAAAAGAATCCCCTACAAATCCTTTCCGAGTATGAAAATATTAGAAGAGGACCAAATGAAATTGTTCAAGATTACTACACTAGATTCAAAAATATATATAAAGAAATCCCTATTAATATGAGACCCCCACCTAACCTAGATTTAATAAAATTCCCTGATGGTTTTGACACAGATATGGCATACCAACTTAGGGAAAGAAACCCCCCAATGTTAGAAGATATGTAAAGTGTAGCAGTTAGTGTAGAGGATAATTTATTAGCTAAAAGGGCTAGAGTTAGGAATGAAAGACAAGGAACTGCTAAAGATGGGCCTTCACCCTATGACATTAAAATAGAAAGTTTAGCTAAAGGCATGGAAAAGTTGATGGATAGAATAACGAATATGGAGAGAAAGCCTCAATGGGATAACTAACAAGTGCCTCTAGTTAGAAACCCAAATTTTAGGAAAAACCAGAACCAAAACATTGGGAAAAATGGGTTGGATCAGAACATTAGGCCTCCTTTTCAAGAAAATTATGCAGAAACACCCAGCCTGAAGATCAAGAAGAAGATACACAGATCAACTTAATGGGGATAATTGGTGATGACACTATCTTTCCGACTCAAGATGAACACGAGTTGTATATGCTGCAGCAATTACAGATAAAATTCTGGGGAGTCATTTGACTATAAACAAGGGTATGATTTTTCCATTTTTCAAGTTCATCAACAATATAATCTAAGAAGAAAAAAGAACACTGACATCCTTGACCAAACCAAGAAAACAAAATAGAATCAACGAAATAAAATAAAAGAATCCCTTGTTTCAAAGGTCCTCCAAATTCTCCCTAGGCAGAATCCAGTGCCTTCCAGTCCCAAAATTGTAAATATAATATCCAACCCACCTTCTATTGATTAGCCATCCAGCTCAATTCCACTTAAGGAACCAATAGACAAAACTCAAACATTAGGTTTGAAAATACACATAGGGAAGTCCCCAATAAAGAAAAAGAAGACAAGTCCACCAAATCCCTGCTTCAAAAGTTCAAAACCCACAAACCAAAAATGTTTCTTCACCTTTCAATCTGGGAGCAGAGATAGCAAAGCTAAATATTTCAGTTCCCTTAACAGAACTAATCAAGAATGAAACATACAAATCACATATAAACCAGACCCTGAACATTGCCGAAAATGAGGATTCAGTGAATTTGTTTGATGATCAACCCAAACTTATATTTGGTCTAGATATTAATGGAAAACTATTAGAAGGAGGAGTTCCACCTTTTGACATTAGTCATAGTATCCATGATAAAATCCTACATAATGCAATGTTTAACTCTAATGCCTCTCATAATTTAATGCCCAAATCAGTAGTGGAAAAATTAAACCTAGACATTACAAGGCCTTACAAGGACCTATTTTCATTGGACTCCAGTCAAGTGCAGTGTCTAGGATTAATTAAAGACCTGTGTGTTACCTTAGTCCAATATCCTGCCAAAAGCATCCTTATGGATATTGTGGTTGCTGACATCCCACCAAAGTATGGCATGTTGTTATCTAGATCATGGAGAGCCAAACTTCAGGGATCCTTACAACTAGATATGTCGTATGTAACAATATCTGTTTTTGGGCAACCTAAGAAACTGTACCATGAAACCTTAATGAAATATATAGTAAGTAGCCAGGAGTGGCCTCAAAACTTTCCCATATACTCCATACTTTTAGATATATATTCTTTTATCCTGTATAATGTTGATCAAACACAAGAAGGAATTTCAAATAGTATTAGTGTAGAACCAAAAGAAATTGCAGTTTCTACAGAAAAAGAAACTAGCCAAACTACAAAACTATTCAATGAACAAAATGGTCAAATTGTTGTAATTGATGAGAAGTTTGTTGCACCAGATAGTGAAAATTATGAGCATGAGATATTATGGCATCTTGAATTTGATGGGTCAGTAAATAAGTTAGGAGTAGGAGCAGGAGTGTGGATATACAATTTAGAAAATAATCATTCAGAAGGCATGCATATAGACTGGATTTTAAATGTACCAATAATATGGCCGAGTACGAAGCATTAATTTTAGGTCTCAATTTAGTTAGGAATTTAGAAGCTAAAAGAGTTTCTGTCATGGGAGACTCTAAACTAATTTTAAAACAAATTTATGCTGTATATATGACTAAAGACCCTAGATTGAGTTGTTACAAAGATACTATTGTAGAAATACTTAACACTTTCCTAGAAACAAAGCTTGCAGTAATTCCTAGAAAACACAATATGAAAGCTCAAAGTTTAGCAATGTTTGCCAGCACCTACAAATTACCTTTCAACCTAATCATCAATACACTTCTGAAGTTAGACATACACCTGTAATTCTAGACAAATTGGAAAACTAGGAAATATTCTCTAATGATAAACAGATAAATAAATTTTTAATTTCAGAAGAAGAATTTGTAAATAATAATATAGATACTGCTACATCCATAGTTCCTGACACTAAGGATGAAATACAGATAAATGAGATAGAAGGCGAAGAAATAGATAGATTTAACCCTACTAAATTTACCAGATTAGATGTAGATAACCTAGAGCAAATTGAGATTGATGAAATAATCAGTGAGGAAAACGAAGTAATTAATCTCAAAGACAATTTTTTACCAAACGGATGAACCCCTCTAGAATATTTATTTGATTCTAATGATGTTCATAGGAAACCTAAAATGGAACCGTTGAAGTCTGATATAGAAGAATGTAATATAGGTACCGACGAAAATCCTAAATTGATAAAAATTTCGAAATCACTGCCCCCAACTGAAAAAGTAAAAAACATTGAGTTACTAAAAGAGTTTCAGGATGTCTTTTTGTGGAGTTATGAGGCCTCAAATCTAATGACACCAACATCATCCAACATACAATTCTCATTAAGTAAAATCAAAAGCCTTTCAGACATAAACTTAGAAGGATTAATCCTATCTTATTACCTTCCATTGAAAAACAAATTCAAAGAATGTATGATGCCAAAATAATTGCACCAGTTAGATTTTCTGAGGGTCTCAAACTTAGTGCCAACTAGAAAGAAAACTGGTGAGATCAGACTCTGTGTAGATCTTAAAAACCTTAGAAAAGTGTCACTAAAGGACAATTACCCTCTCCCCAAAATGGACCACATTTTACAAAGGGTTTTTGGGTCAGCCAGAATCTCATTATTGGATGGGTTTTCTGGTTATAATCAAATTTTGGTTCATTCCGATGACCAACCCAAGACTGCCTCTACTACTCCTTGGGGCACATTTATGTATGTAAAAATTCCTTTTGGGCTGATGAATGCAGGAGTCGCTTTCCAGAGGGCTATGGATATAGCCTTTGTAAAAGAAATTCATGATTTCCTTGTCATATATCTAGATGATATTACTGTGTTTTCAAAATCTAACAATCAACATCTAGATCATTTAAGGCAGGTTTTTATTAAATGCAGGAAATTTGGAATCTCCTTAAACCCCAAGAAGTCTTTGTTTGGGTTAGAAGAAGGGAAGTTGTTAGGTCATATAATTTCAAAATATGGTATCAAATAGACCCTGCAAGGATAGAAGCCATGTTGTAAATTCAACACGCTAGGAACATTAGAGAATTACAAGCTTTATTAGGGTAAATTAACTTTCTTAGAAGATTTATATCTAATATAGCAGAATTAATTAGATCACTAAACAATATGCTGAAAAAGGATTCAACCATGAAATGGACAGGTAGAATCCTCAAACAAAAGCCTGGTTAACATTATCAATAAGTTACTAGAGGATAATAAGAAAACTTGGAAGAAAAAGCTAGTCAATGCCTTGTGGGCAGATAGATTGATTACTAAGAAATCCATTGGTACTTCTCCCTATCAATTAGTCTATAGAATGGAAGTTGTTTTTTCATCCTCATTGGGAGTAATGAAGATACTTCAAGAAATGCAAGTTGAACCCAATAGTATTCAAAGAAGAATCAATCATAGTATTCACCTTCAACAAACCAGAGAGGAGGTCTACATCAGGTCTCAAGTTGTGCAAGAAAGGATTAAAAACATTTGTGATAAGAGAACCAAGGGTGAAGATTTCTACCTTGGTGACAAAGTCCTCAAGTGGTATTCAAGGAGGGAAGACAAAGGAAAACATGGGAAATTTGATTTCCTATGGAAAGTTCCATATGTTATTTATCCTTACAAAGGAAATAATATTTTCTTTTTAATAGAGATTGATAGTATAGAAGCAAAATGTGGACCAATGAATGGTCGAATGCTCAAACCCTATTTTTAACCTAACTACTAATTTTCATTTCCCATTTTTACATATTTTATTTTCAAAAGTCTAGTTTGGATTGGATGGTGAATTTTGAAATTGAAGCCCAAAGAGTAGGCCCTAAGATTTAAAATATTTACTTTCATAAGTATCAATAATGCAGAGGCATAGACGAGCACTTTTCAAAGTTGACATCAACAACAATTCAAAGGCCATTGATCTTGAAAGTTCTTGACATTTCACTAGAAAATGCCATCCCCAAGTGGAGCCACTGTTAGGTTCCTAACTAATAGGGGTCATAATCTTGAATGAATAAGATTAATTCTTATAATATTGTACATACCTTTGCCTTCTGAAAATGTTTTCTAATATTAAAAATTAAAAAATGTAAAGAGGGTATGTCCTAAAAGAAAAATCAAAGGATAAAAAGAATGAAAAAAGTCAAAAAAGAAAGATATATGAACCCGAAAAGACAAAAAGAGACCATGAAAGTGTGCAAGTAAAAATGCCGCTACTATTTACTTTCATGAATAATAATGATTGTGTGCAGCTTGTCACTCATGCCATAATCCATGGTAATTAAACTATTTAATCTTGATTATACCATGCTTTAAATTTTATGTTTATAGTTAGAGACTAAAATTTGACCAAACAGTTTAATCTTGGCAGATCATTAGATAGGTAGAGAAAATAAAAGGTGCTCATCACTTTAATATGAGCCCTTGGATGATATAATGTTAGAATTAGATAGCAAACATTGTAAAAGAAAAAGGATTGATAAGGGTTTGCTAACCTAAATGCACCCAAATAAAATGAAGGAAAAATGGTAGGGTAAGTAAATGGGAAAGTAGAAGAAAGGTTGCACAAATGTAAAGTGATTACTCATGTTCAAATGCATATTTAAAATGTTCATAAGCAATAAAAAGAACAAGGAAAATTGTTCATAAGATGGTTTATTTAACATCCCCTCATTCATTTCACCCCTTTACCTTACTAATTTCCCATAAATAAGTTCTAGTACTAAAAAAATTTTGAGTCAAAAAGGCTCAGAGCATTTCTCTAACATTTGGAGGGACAAGACCCTCATCTTGATGACTTATGGGCATAAGTGCTAGAATCCCCTTCATAAAATAATTCATCTCCCTTAATTTCCCCTCATTTCCCTAATAAAACCACACTTTCCTATAGTTGACACCATTTACCTAGGAAAAGTGACTCACCCCCATGTAAATTCTATTTCACCAAAAAACCCACCAAATTTTTTTATCCTAAGTATAAATCAAAACGTGCAAATGCATACACTTTACCCCTTTTTTACTTAGGAAAACCCACACCTCCATCGCTTTCAAATTAATTAACTGACCTTATTATATAAGCTCATTCTAACCCTTTTCCCGTAAATAATTCAAACCCCATATAAAAATACCCCAACCCCTTAGTTTTAATAAAAACTACCCCTTATCCTGATAAAACTTAACTTAAATTTACCTAACCCCGGTAAAACTTAATTTAATCTCACATCAGCCTCAACCGACTCCCCAATCCCTCACTAAGCCTGGCCCGATCATTTTAGACCTCCAATTTATCCCTAAACTAATCCCAAACCACCGTGATTAAATACTTGGGCCCCCCATCAATTCCCTTCATTTTCCCTGTGCAACTTTGCCTCCCTACTACCATTGATCATCGCTCCACCACATCCAATGACGCACAACCATATTGGTCGCACCCGATGGTTGAATGATAACCACCCGATAAAGTGGTTTTCCTCAACCCCCCGGATGTTACGTGTCAAATGATGTATGGCATCAGGTGACCCTTCCTGAATACCACCTGCACCGAAAAAGTGGTGCAAAGGCCCTCCAAAACCGCTTCCCCCACTTAACCGAAAAAACATCAACTATTCATCAGAAAGTGAACCCACCAAAATTAACCATTTTCTCTATAAAAGGTCAAAAATCCCTCTTTCGCCCTTTTTCCGTGCATTCTTCGTGTAAACTCTGTGAACCATTGCAAACCCTGTGAACACCAAATTTACCACCAGACTTCCAATTCCACTCCATAAGACACTGCAGACCACCCAAACAACCTTTCAAACCATACAAGGATTACACCAACCACTACAGTTGCCATGAACCATCAATTTTAGAGCCAATTCGCCAATTCCAAGTATTTCACCATGAATTACCTCTTACCCCTGCAAAATTTCAAAACCATTAACCTATGTAGTGCTTTGATTTAAAAAATTGATTAAAAAATACTGCCAAAATTGAAGAACTATTTTCCTAAAACCCTTTGAAAGTCCCGAAACCTCTGATAAAACCCCCAGAGCATAATTCAAATCCACAAGAACTGAATTATGGCTGCCCCTATTGCCATGGAAGTTAGACCCATTACCACTCACACTTAGACCTGGACCACCTTCCCCTGGCTGACAAGGATTTCCAAATCAAGGACACAAATGCCATAGAGCTTTTGCTCAAAATTCATTATTTAAGAAAAGATAGACACCTAAACCATACAGATGATATTGGCCTCTAGGAGTCCAATTTACCTAGACAGTTCCCCCAAGTTCATATCTTTCCAAAAACTGTTCAATGTGTTATGCATGCTACATCGCCAGCCATAGAACCATAATGTCTCATGACTAGAAGGTTCTATTCACTATCACAACTGAGTTTATTAATGAAATTCTCTACTTCCAACCAAGGCCAAACCTATCCCCACTCTCAATTGGAGACCTGTTGGACTAGTATCCCCAGCTAAGCCCTACAAAATTGGCCCAGTTGTTCCAAACCTTTATTAGAGAGGAAAAACACATCCCTAAGGATTCCCCTCCATATGTAGCAACTATTTTCAATAAATGGGGCCAGAACATTTTAACCATGATATCATGTGTTTTGGGTTACACCACAAGTGAATACATTGATGAAATTATTCTTGCTTTCATGTCCATCTATACACCAGGGTAGCCTCCTACAACCACATATGACTTTACCACATTCACAGTTGATAGAATGCATGAGCAGTTCACAACAATGGGAAATGAGAGAGTTTTAAAATACTCCTCTGTATTGTACCATCTATTTATGTATTATCAGTTGGATAAGTTCTCTTTCACTCTCTAGAAGCTTGACAGCAGGTGCCAGTCCAGATCTGTCATTTTTTGGACTCCACTTTTTCATGAGTACAGATCACCATATACATACTCAGATTTCATAGATTCTTTTGTGCATCCAATTATGACTATGCTCACTTGGAATCCTCCACCTAGGAAAAGCCCAGAGATAAAACGAGTCCTCTAGCTTTCCAAGCAAACCAAAGTGGGTGATTGGTACCTTTACGAAAACCACATAGAAATAAGAATATATGGTTGTCTTCTTGCATCATAAAAGTTGCCAAGATACCTCCCTATGATGTTGATTTCCTTGGAATATTACAAATAGATCATCAATCCAAATGAAGTCAACTTAGTCAATTCCAAGAAGAAGGTTTATTTTAAAATCAAAGACCAATTAGGCCTCTTCATATGCAATTCTAGACAGGCAAGGAAAGAGGTAGACCTGATCCTACAAAAAATGAAATTCCAAAGAAGTTTCTAATGGAGATATGACCCTTTCGAAATCATCAACAACAAAAGGCAAAAGGTCAAGCTAGGAGCTTTTATCCACCACCCCATACTAGATATAGAGGCATATGCCAATCAAATAGAATGGGTGGAAAATGCATTAGTAGACAGAGACATCACAAGGGTAGATGCAGAAAATGCTCCGATTGATTCAGAAAAGCAGCTTGATGAGAGCTCCTTTCTACAGGTACCAAAAGAGCAAGAAAGAGCCATGAGCATGCCACCAATCATGCAAAATACTTAGAATGAGGGGAAAAATCCAAAAAGAAATAGAGAGGGATATTTCACTTCAGGAATGGACACCTCTAATCTACAGTAGGAAACAAGACACAACAAGAGGCAAAGACTCAACCCATCCTCTAAATAGAAATATACAGAAGGATAAACACAGGTAACCAACACAGAGACGGACATAAGGAGACCCACAACTGCATTTGAAGGCATACAAGAGCCTTCCACATCACAGACTCAGATGTTGGAAAGATAGCTTAGTGTGGAAGTGTCTTCCTTCAGTAGGCCTATTGATAAAGTCTAAGACATAAAGGACAGGTATAAAGAAATCAAAATGAGGAATTAGAAACTCAAAGATAAAAAATATGCTTAATACCTGAAGCTCACTCCCACAAATCAAACAAGGCTCATGTTAGCCTTTGACATCAAGGAGGGAAAGCTGCAGATGTCCTTTATTAAGCCTACAACACAACAACCCAAAATATCATCAGAGTTCAAAATGGTGGACTTTGAATTATTGGCTAGGGGATATTCATCCCATAGACCAAATAGAACTGCATAAACAGGTTGGGGAGATGATAGACTGCACCCTAACAGGTAAATCCATAGCTTCCCATCAATTGCAAAACTCATTAATCAACATCTCATCTCAATATCAGTTGGAGAAGGCCTCCTCACAAGCCAAGAATACTAGGATCAAGTCCTTACAAGACTTAGTGATTGAATTGGGACATGGTCCCAAAGATATCAAAGCTATATAGTAGCTTATAAAGAAGCAAAATGATGATATTGTTGAACTTAAGAGGCAATTAAAAATACCCTGGCTGCAACATCCTCAAACTCTTGAAGTCTTAGAGAACCAAACCAGACATGAAGAGCTGATGGACTTGGTCCTAAAGCTTAATGATCAATTAAAGGAGATAGAAAAGGAGTTGGAAAATTTAATTCAATTGAAGCAAGTGACTTGGCCACAACTTCTAAATATGTCATCCCTACAGTATCTACAATAGTCCCTTCCACAATGGCAGCTTTGCTAGCACCTACAGCTCCACTTGCCACAACATTGCCAGTCACAACAGAGGCTACAATAATAGGTGCATAAGGAGAAAAGGCAACAAAATTAGCTAAAGCCATGGAAGGAATATCTATCTAGGCTATAGAAATGAACAGACTGAGAGAAAAGGTGGCAAGTTTAGAAGCTAACTACAAACTTTCCCAAATTAATCAAAAGGAAGAAGCACAAAAGGCCCAAAGAATGAGTGAAAGAATCAAAGTCATAGAGAAAAACTTAAAATTGGAGAAACCCCTTGGGTAGGCCAAGGAATTGTTATGGGCCAATTTCATTGACTCTGTCAATGATATTTGGCCATCTATTCAAGTTATTTTTGAGCATACATAATTAATAAAGATAGCTACATAAACTATCCAAAAGGTTAAAGAAGAATTAGGAGACATGCCTGAGGATGCCAATAGACTCATCCACTTCCTTAACAACAAAAATAAATATGAGCTTCATGAACAATATATAGAAGATAGAACTGAGACCATTTTGGAAATAAGGAAGGTCCTTTCCAAAAGGAACCTAATGTTGAATTTAGAGCAAAAATTACACAAGATGCAGCTAGCCATTGATAGATTCATGGCTAAGTTTCAAATTTTGAGGGAGAAAGGACTACCCAAACCATTGGTTATCAATGAAAAACTTATGACATAACAGGGCTATGACAAGAGACTCAGACAGTTGGCCAAAGAACAAGCTAGCACTTCATCAATAAAAGCCCTGCCAATAGGCAAAGTTTTATAGAATACATTTGAAAACTTATTTTTCCTCCAACACAAGGTAAGACATTTGTTCATCACCAAGCCCAATTTTTCCAAATATACCGAGGCTGATGAAATATATAGGAGAATGATGAATGTCAAGTTTCTTGATGCTGCATGGTGGGAAAAGATGACTGATTTAATGTGAGAAATTTACAGTGAAAAGGTTACTGCACAATAAAAGTAGACAGCCAGGTAAACAGATGAAGACAGGTTAGCATGACTAAAGAGTATCAGTGACAAAGAGTATCAGTTGAAAGGTAAATGCTAAAGAAGATTCCAGCATACAAGACCACAACAACAAGCCAACATAAAGGGCTTAATACCAACCATAAAAACCAGCAACACAACAATAAAAGGGATAGCATGAAGCAGTTCAATAGTTTCCTCTATCTTCTAGCAAGAAGATATTTGTATTTCCTAGATTAAATCTCAAGTTAGTTTGAAATATTTTGTAATAAACGTTTGTATAAATGCTTCATAAGTTGAAGTATGTAGTGTGGATTCTTATACATTTCTATAGACTTCTTGATCTAAAGATTGTAAAGCTTTTGGAGCATTCACTGAACCATTAAGTTGGATTAATGAATAAAGACCAGATATTTCAAAGGATTCATGTGTTGAGCAAAGTGTAGACAAGTATTCTCTCACGTTTTGTTATCTTCTTTAAAGTTTTCCATTATGTCTATCTGAGTCTAAATGCTATAAAATGGAATAATATTTCAGAATTTGCTTAATTGCACTCTGTTTTAACTGTTCAACATTTAAATGTTTTCAACTCAAATCTAAGTTAAGGAATTCTTAATTGCTCCTTAGTTTAGGTTGTCTCTCTTTGATCTATAGCAAAGGATTCTTAATTTCCCTTTGTTTCCGATTACCTTCTTTTCTTCGTTTAAATCCCAGTCTGAGAATTCTCAATTTCTCTCTCACCCTAGTTCAAACCATTTCACCCCTCAGCTCCAAATACTTGTACTTTATTTTGCTATTTTTCCCTTTGAACATTCCCTTTAGTGAGTTAATCCCAGCTCTGCTGCCCTTCTATTGACTCCATAGCCCAATAGTCAAAAGAAATCATTCTATCCATCCTTTTTAAGGATTCCACCATCCAAATCTTCAATAAAAATAAAAAACCCCCCTAAACCTTTAGAACTAGCCTAAAATCCAAGCAAACAAAGATAAATTATATAGAGAGAGCCCTCTCTAAGCCATAGGTTGGCTACAACCTATGCTTAAAACTTGGTTTGTGGTTACCTTGGCCATTTTATTTCTTATGTTAACTTCTAAAGAAATTTCTGAGTGATAACACTTGTGAGATTTAAAGACTCCTTGTGCTTATTTCTTAATCTTTCGAATTTTAGTAGTACTTTTGTGACCTCAAAATGTTTCTTTTGTTTCCATAAAAGGAAAAAGACAAAAACATAGTTTTTCCTTTCTTTTTCATTCCAAGCTCTTGGTTTTTTGGTTTTTGAGCAATTGTGATCTTTTTTCAATTTGGTTTGCTTGGTTTTGAGGGAAATTTGTTATTAAATTTCTTCCCTCTTTATTTTAAATTTGGCTTATTGATCTTCTAAGCAAGACTTTTGCTTCTTGTATTAGCATCCATGCACTATCATTATAGTTTGCATTATAGACATTTTAGTCTTTTTTGTTAGCTTTTGTGTGTGGAGTGTGTTTTCTGGAAAAAGAAAAACTTTCTTATACAAGTGTATTCATAGAACTCTATAGAAATCCCTTTTCATTGAAGAAAATAACTGCATTTGCATGTAGCTAACTTTCTATTGGTTTCTATTGCGTCAAAACATCATTAGCTTCACTCTCATTTTTACCCATGACTTAAAGAATAGCCCTATAAAATGAGGTGCTTTAATAAAATGAACAAGAACTTTTCTTTTTGTCATTAACAAACATGAACAAGTTTAGGTTCATTAGGGCCTTGGAATAGGTGAGTGGATAGTTAACTCTCCAAGGCCGCTCAAATTATCAAACATAGACATTGAATAATGTGCAAAATCCAATATCGTTAGAAAGACTGGGAAAGCTCCGTTACAGGGAGTTAAGCTTGAGGGAGAGTGAAGAAAAGGAAGAGAGATACCCCCTCTCCTACATCTTGGATCCCGCCTCATGATTGTTCTGCCCAGATTTTGATATTAGTTGGTGCCCATAGTTGCCTTTCCTAGGGATTTGATAGGTGGCTACGAAGGAGAATCTCGTGGAACCTGAGGTAGACATTGCATCACATTCATTAGCAATTCTGGAGGGTACCCTTGTGAATCTTGGGTGCTTGCACCAGAAAGGCTTTTGTCTGAAGGTTAGCATAACTTTTTATGTTACCTTCATTGATAGGCTTTTTCCATTATTATCCCAAGCTATCTTTAGAAGGTCCCTTACTTTTCTTTCTTGTATTTTGGTGTTTAGTGCTCATCACCTAGAGTGGAAATACTTGGAAGTTGTTTGATTGGTTGTATCTTTAGGTATTTTATATTCAAGTGCTCTTTTCTCTTTGTATCTAGTTGGCTTTGGGTATATTTGTCTTGTCACTTTTGGAATTTATATTCTGAGTGACTGACCTACCACTCTGTCGATCTTTAAAGGCTTTTGATCTTCCTTTTGAAAGTTGTGGAGTTGCCTCCTCAAGGGAAAAGGTTTTCATTGTGCATATATCTTCCTTGGAAGGTGATTTGTACATTCCTGTAAGGGAAGGATATGTGAATAAGTTAGATATGTCCAATATTATTATGGAAACCAACCAAGGTACCCTTCCAAAAGGGGATCCTTGTGCTTTTCCTTTCTTTGGAAACGTTAGTACCCCTTGATGGCCACTTTGAATATTCCTGGATTGAATGTTGGACTACCAGTTTGGTTTTGGTCCACTCCAAATATTCCTGATGTTCTTGAAGCTTCTCAGATGAATGCTTTATTTCAAGGACATCAAATTGGTGTTAACTGTTCATCTTCTTTAAAAGATAAATCTAGTATTCCTCTTTCTCCTCCCTCTTGTAATAAGAGATCTAAAAAGAGGAAAAAGAGGAAGATGAAGAAGAAGAATAGTTCAATCCATTGATTATCAACCTCTACTAGTCATGTTGGAGATGAGCATTCAGCCGCTGCAAGTCATGTTGGGGACATAAGACTAGTCACTGCAATTCACACTAGGAATTCATCACAAACCTTTGCTAGTCATGTTGGAGATGAGCTTTTAGCCACTCCAAGTCACATTGGGGCATAAGTCTAGTCATTGCGAGGCATACTTGTAATGGTTCAGCTACCTCCGTGGGTCATATTTATGTTGAATCACCTGATTATGCAAGTAGGGATAGGGCACAAGTCCTATCTCTCTTGGGAAAGAGTCACTGACCTCTACAATTCATGTTGGGGACTCTCTGCAAACCACTGCTAGTCATGTCACCAGAGTGGATGTTGATAAGAAACCTAGGGATGGAAGTTTTAAACCTAAGTTTCCTTGTAATATATGTAAGGGAGACTAGCTTACTCATTTGTTCCCTAGTATTCTAGAGGTACAAAGGATATGGTCCGAGTCTGAAAGTTCTTCTACTCCTAAATTTGATATGGTTTCTCAACAATCTCATCATCCATTGGTTGATAACGTGGTTATGCCAATGCAATCTTTGTTTGATTACACTCCTCTTTTGGGGGGTGAAGTGCCTAAAAACAAAGTCTATTTGATTTCTAGTATAGAATCTTCTGGTATAGGGGGCATTCGGGTTTCTTCGAATGTTCCCCCTCCAAGTTCTAGGAGCGTATCCTTTGATTTGAATAGTCTTGTTGAGCCTCGTCTTCCTTCGACTACACCTTTCCAAATAAAGGTTAGAGTTAATTCCACAAATATCATCGATGTATGGTGGATGAAGAATTCTCTGCAAGTATTATATCCTCCTTGACTTGGAAATCTTTGGGATCTCCAAACTTGTTGACAACTAATAGTCAGTTTTTAGCCTATGATAGAAGACATGATGAATCTATGGGTGTTCTTACTCAATTTCCTATTCCTTTAGGTGGGAACCCTATTTTTGTTGATATGATGGTGGTTGACCGCCCTTTAGACTTTAATATTATACTTGGGTGTGATTATTTCTATACTATGAATGTTGTGGTGTCTTCACTCTTTCAAGTGATGTGTTTTCCTCATAATAGAAATATTGTCACTGTTGATGAGCTTGCATCTGATAATCACAACCCTAATTCGAATCTACTATAGAATACCCCTTGGTTTGTTCCAAGCATTCAAGTAGACTGTACCCCACCACGGGTGAACTATGTGGCATTGAATCCTGAATGTTCAAATGCTTAGGATAAGGATCCTTTGAACTATGATTTTCCTTCTTGGGACTTGGTCCCAGCAGCTGACCGAGTGATTCCTCCCATGGGGACGTGGGACCCCTTTCCCTCTTTTGATCCTTGTAGTTATCATGATTTATTGGAATTTTATTTTCCTTCACAGGAGGAACTCTTTGAAGCCATTAGTTTTAATTACCAAAGGAGTCCTTGGCTTGAGCCCTACATGGGGTTTATCCTGAAGAACCATTATACATAAGCTGCAAGGTTGTGTGGTTCCTTGTACCATATTATATATAAGGTACGCATTTTCAAGTTTTGTATTCTATAACATAAGATTTTGTCTGAAGTTTATATGTTGGATGTATTAACTTCTTGTCTAGTGTTCCTATATCTTTCTACAAAACTTAGAAGATTTCTCCTTTGGACATTTTTATCGTTGATCCATTCTGACAGGTATTGGTTCTTAAAATTGGCGTATAGGTTAGGTTTTTCACCTACATTGTGCATTTATCAATTTCCTTTCCCATTTTGGCCTTAGGATTGACCCCACCAAGTTATGGAACAAAACCTTCTCATTGCTTAGAAGTATCATGACTTGTGTGATAGAGCTTACCTTATCATGGGCGCCCTAGATAGTACCTTGTTGTCACTTGGCACCAATGTTGAATTTTTGTTCTTAGGCTGAGGAGTCCTCTTTAGTCCCGCCATGACTTTTGAGATGAAGTCTCATTCTCTTTCTTCTTTGATATTTTATTTCTTTATAATGTAGAGGCTCCTTTGTGTTGAATTGTGCTGTTGCATTGCATATTGACTATTTGCACCTTTTGGCCTTTCGCTGGCTTCGATTGGACTCATGCTTAAGCCACTTTTAGACCATGTCTTTAGCAAAATCAACCTTGCAATCACTGCCTCTACAACTTGATGCACCCTTTTTACCCATGGAAATAGCATGCCTTTGAGTGTCATTGACTAGTTTTTGCCACATTGCATTACGCATAGGAATGTTCCCCTCCCAAGATCTAGAGCATCTTCTTTTTGGATACTCATTCTTTCAGTTGTACTATAGCACTCTTTTATTATTTTTCAAGCTTCATATCAAAGAAAAAGACAAAAAATTATATATTCCAAAAAGAGTGAGAAGGGACATTATTTCCATATTTGATGGCAGCTAGAGTCAGTTGTGTTTCCCTTGAACAAAGCACTCAAAAGTAAGTCTTTCCTCCATTGGGATGGGCTTTAGTTTGATTTATGAGAGCCTTAAACTTGCTACTGAGTAAGTACTCCTCAGATTGGTTACCTCTTCCAATGATATGGAGAGTTTTCTTATGCCTTTTACATAACGATCTTATACAAAGTGATCATATGTTGCCATGTAGTCACTGTTGAGTCATGATTTTGTTCAAGGGAAGTAAACCTGAGTCGGCCTATCTGTGGTGTCCCTTGACCTATTTTTTAGTTTCTCCATCCCTAGTTGTCAATGTCATGTTCATTATCACATCAATTATATTGGTCCTTTGCTCATGCCAGTTTGAAAAGGTCTCCATTCACTTCTTGATGGTGGATCTTTCTCTTATCAACTATGACAAATTCCTCTAAGGGAAAATCTAGAGCTGCATCCTAGCCCTATTTTCATTATTGATAGGCCACCTTATGCTCAACATCGATCAGTATCATGTGTGTTTGACTGGGTGGTTTCCAATGTGTTCGTCATTAGCTTTCATTATGACACATTGGGATTCGTGCAATGCCTTGCTTTCCATTTGACCCTATTGTTGGATTTCTTGCCTCTATGTCAGCTTTCATTACTAGCTAGTTCAGAGGGTTTCTATCATTCGCTAGCCACATCTTGTGTACACCAGAAATTTGCTTTGGTTGGGTTACTACATATTTGTTCATCCGATTCCTTCCACATTATTTTCCTACAGGGTACATTCGCACTAGATTGATGAAGGATGCCTTAATGCCTTCCTTGTAGCAAATATTTTCCTATCGACATTAGTTCATTGCTCTGGGAAAGAGATCTAGAGTCCATTTGGAAGTACCTTAGGGCTTGCAGTCATCAGTGGCATATTCCTTCGCTATTGATAGTGGGAAAACATCATTGTCTCCTCATTGATAGATTCTTCCAAGTATTTGACTACAACTCATTTATTCGGAGTTGTTAGATTTTACTGGGTACCTTGACTCTCATCATCATTATCAGTTAGTAGCCTCACGTTTGTTAATGGTATACATCAATGACCGGTAATGAAACAATTTCTCACATGGTTGAATTCAACTCCTTTATTCCCATTTTGTAGAAATGTACCATGGCGACCAGTGAAGACCTCAAGTTTGTATCAGCATGTCTTGGTTCACTTGCCAGTTGCTCCTATTTCTGCTAGTTGACACCATCCACATTATATGTTGCACTTCCCTACAACAACATCCTATATGTTGGCACCTCACATGTGATGTAGTACCATTTATTCCACCATGTTGACTTGGTACTATATGGATTAGTTTCTTGACTTCAGTGATGAGCTTCATATTTTAGCATCATTGATTAGCTCTTTATGTGTGATATTTAGACATGTACTTTCTTGATTATCATTAGATGATCCATTATGTATTTTTAGTTCCATTATACTTTTATGCATATTGGATCTTCTTTTGTACTTGATATGCATACATGCTTTACTATTTCTGAGCATGGGTATGCCCGCCTCAAACAACATTTTCTTTTTGATCTCTTTTGTTGGATTGGCAGGCTAAATTCTGGCGAACTCCTCCTCAATCTCAGCATGATTCCTTCTATACACTTAATACATTTCAACAATCATGTACTCCTTCTAACCTCATATATTAGGGGGCATATGTTATAGCACCATTTACAACTCTTGGTAGATCTGATGCTCTCATCATGACCTAGGGAAACCCTTTCTTCTAGACTTGGTTCAAAATCTAAAAATAGTGTTTTATTTGCTATATGTTACTTTTTCTTGTGATAAAAGTGTGTACACATAGGTCAAAACATACCCAACCAATGTACATATGTTAAAACACTTAAAAAAATTTAAATTTCCTTAATTCCAGGCAGATTTCACCAGTTTTACTTGTTACTCACCTCCTATTTCCCATGGCCCAACTGTTTCCCAACAGAAAAAACTAATTTGGAGAAGTATAAATAAACCTCCATGGGAAGGCCTTACGGGAGAAGATATAAGATATTTATACTATATTGATATTATACCTAATAGAGTGTGATGAAATCCTTGTGCCTCCTGCACTCCCCAAAGCTTCAGGAAACCCTTGTTTCCTTGTTGGAGATATCCTTCATCTTTCTTGAGATATCCTTGTATTAGTGATGGAGGAAGATTGTTGAGGATGGGAAAGGATGGATCCAGAGGACGGTTCCACTTGGATCTGGAGAAGGAATCGGGTCGTATTTCTCCACTTTACTTGTAGCTAACTTCAATAAAGGAATGTTGTTATGTTTTCGATATTAAATGTGTTTATGCATCGATTTATATTGTAATTCGTTTATGAATCTTACATTGATGCGTAACTGATCATTTATTTATATGATTTAAAGTTAATATCATGAACATGCTTTATGTTTATATTGTTGTATATGTTTTATTTGAATAATTTTCAGGTTTCAAAGACATCAAGAGAAGCTGAGAGTTTTCACCCTACAGGATCTACTCAAATGTAGGACTTCCGGGTAAGGATACTCATGCATAGTTCAGTAGAATAAGAATTTAGGTTGATTGCCTAAGAATTTCACGTTGTGGTTTGCCCTCTACTCTGTTGGGGTTGTCAAGCCAAGACCCTAGGGTGGTCTCACCCGTGATAGGTGTAGATTCATCCCTGAATGCATGTTGCACCCCCTACTATTCCTCTTCCTACCGCAACTCATTCGTTTGTTTGTGATGCTTCATGTTCTTCCTTGAGTTGTTGCTTCAACACACACAACTCCTTCTTTCTTCCATTCTTTGTCTTCATGTGATCTTCATGTCGTGACATCACCTCATAGCCTGAGTCTCCAAAGTTTCTTTCATCATCAGTGGTTCTGCTTGAGCTTGCAACTTTGTTCTGTCTCCATGTTTTCAACAACCTTCCTCTTACATTCGTTGCATTTGGTACATTTCCTTTAGCTGTTTTTCATGATGTTGCTCACCATGATGTCGATGTTGTCATATATTGATGTCCCAACTTGATTTCTTCATGGGTAGGCAAGTCCATTGACACTTGATCAACTGCATCCCCAAGTGTGCTTTGGATGGTGTCTTTGAATCTGCTCACTTGGAAACCAGTGTACCTGTACTGCTGAGAGGCAAATGAACACTTATGATACCTAGAGACATGACAACACTCATGGCAAGAAACCTGTCAGTTGAAAACCAAAATGAACTTGAGCACTCACTTGCAACATGCCTGTGTAACTGATAATGAAGGTTGTGCAATTTCCTCCAGGAGGTTCGGAGACTGACTACCAAAACTGCACAAGGCATAGTCTGGGCTATCAAGAGGTTGACTAGTTGCTAGAACTATGTAATTCACATTCTAGCCTGATTACTAACTACTGGAATTACGTAATGCACAATTTCAGCTGGCAATGACTGTAGGCTCAATCACTGCATTGCACAATTTTCTAGGCCAACAGTGACTTTCCCTTAGGATTACAAAAATCAAGCCTAGGGAATATCTGTTGGGAATAAATGCACATTTTTGGAGAGGAAGTTAGAGCCTTCCCTCTCAGGATTGTGCAATGTTGTCTTAGTGAGGCTCTTGGTGAGGTAGAGTCTGGGCCAAGACTGCCCAAACTCGCCAACAGGAAACTAAAAGCGAATATGAATGCGAATGCATGGTGATAATAAGTGTAAGAATAAGTGAATGATCATGCATTTAAATGGTGAATGAAAGATTCAGAAAATTGAACAACATGCATGTGGGTGAGTCGAGTCGCTGAATCGACAATCGTTCGTGCAAAATAATTTCATGCATGCGAGAGCAGTGAACTAGCAACAAAAACTTGAACAGTGGTAGAAGAAGCTAGGATGTATCAAAAAGACAACAAGCATTCACTCAAATGAAGAAAGCAACATTCATACTAAGAGAAACACAAAAAGTGCCAGAAATGCAACACAAGGCATGGAAAGCGGGCTTACCCCAACACAATTGAGCTAAATGTGCCGCTAGCTCTTAGATGCAATGTGGGATGTCGGTGTT
The DNA here is from genome assembly GCA_000404065.3 of Pinus taeda. Classification (NCBI taxonomy): domain Eukaryota; kingdom Viridiplantae; phylum Streptophyta; class Pinopsida; order Pinales; family Pinaceae; genus Pinus; species Pinus taeda. The sequence continues at coordinate 27,669 of APFE031247560.1, read as the reverse complement.
GCAAGGATGATGTGAGGAATGAGCTCTCTAGTGTTCAGTTGATGAGTTTTGATAAAATCGAGGTTGTGATGGGTATGCCACAAATATAGGGCAAGCGACACTTGGCAGGAGGTTTCTGAAATGATCCTTAGATGTAACCTCCAACTGCCAAAAATAGATCCCTGAAACAAGGGACACCTTTGCATGTTGACTTGGGAGAAGAAACTCATGCATGCAACTATGTTTTCCTCTATCCCGAAGGGAACTAGTCAACTCAGCTATACATGCAAGAGGTTGCTCAACTGCTAGAAGGAACTTCACATTTTTGGTTGGGAGCTGGGCTAGTTGCCCAAGAGATTTACACAATTTCTAGGTAGAGCAGCTGAATGCTACCCAAATTTGTGCAAATTCTGGGGTAAGAAGCCCTGTTGGGGAAAATTGTGCAATTTTCATTGTGCATGTTGATTGCTAGAATTGCACAATTCTAAAGCCTAACATGGTGCCAATTAGGATTGCGAAATTTCTAGTGGGAAGGCTAGTTTCCCTTCAAAATTGTCCAATTTCTTGGGGGAGTTGCTCAAATTGCAATTGGACCACGTCTGGGTGATCACCCTGTGAGGGGAATGCATCGAGCTATGATTGACAGGTTGCCTTTGTGCAAGAAAAACATTGAAGCTTGTGTACTTGACAAAGCAAGACAAGGTGCTGTGAAAAGTTGGTAGGGAGGCTCCAAAATGAAGTTAAGGCAAAATTTTGGAGGGTGGTTGTAGCTACTACAATAGTATGATAATAGTAATTCTGCACAAACTATAGATGCTCAGTGACCATGACATACAATGGTATGTGAAAATTCAGAGAACAAGTCATATGTTAGTGCCAACTCACCCCTCCAATAAAATTGGAGGTCGTTCGTGGCCATCAGGTTTCAATAGTATGGAAAGTTTAACACAATTAGAAGATAAGGTTGTAGTAGTATAGTGCAACAGTGTAACTGTCAAAAGGAAAAAATAGAAAGCAGAGGGTATATGTGACATGTTAGGAAATCATTGAAATATTTATGACTCGTGTGGTGTAATGATAACTCAAATTATTATTATCCATTGAGGATGCGAACAAAATAAAGGCATTCAGATATTTATATAAAGAATAGATGGATGCAAACAATAGTTGCATCAAGTATATCATTAGAGAGAATAAAAGAGATTAATTTAGAATGTTGAATTTCCAAGAAAAAATCATCCCTACTATGTAGAATTATGATAAAATAGCCACGGAAAATAAAACATCATCACTTTCTACGAGGATTTTGCAAATGTCCATAATGAATCTAATGATCTTTCCTTTAATAATTTTGAAGGAACAAAATAACCAAGCTATATCGTAATTTTTAATTTTACTTCAATACCAAAAACATATCCTCTACTGCTAGCAAGCATCCATAGCCTCGATAGGGTTTCCTCTTTAACCCTTTTAGATCTCATTGTCCCATTTACTAAGTAAGTTTCAGAACTTATAGATATATATTTTAAGCATTTATAAAAGACCATTTTAATGGCATGGTAAAGTCTAGTTAATAACAATGCCATTTGTTATATAGAATATACGACTACAGCCAAAAGTATCTTCCCTAGGCCTAGTGGATTGACCTAGAACAATAGAAAGACAAAGAGACTAATTTTTTCCTTAAATTGAATTGATAACAGGATGAAGCTAATGTGGAATCTATCGTATGCTTCACGCCTTATTTGGATTTAATACTTCAATCATATCTCTGATCGATATTATTAGAACCTACATAGTTAGATAACACAAGCTAATGATCCATAGAATCTATGTAGCATCATCTAACCACTTTGTTCAATATATGAACAAGGTATTGAGATATATGAAACCATAACATCATATATAGGAAAAAAATAACTCTTTGCATTAATCTAAATGGAGTGAGTTACAACCAAAAATAGGTGTTGATCTTGTGATAGAGCTCCTCCAAGTTGATTTGTCCTTTCCTCGTCACAAAGTTCACCTCTAATGACACTAATGCATGGAAGTATATCTCTCACATCAGTAGCATAAGGGTAGAATCACTATCCAGAAGCCAACCTCTTTCCTATGGATGGATGTAAATATATAGGTAAAGGGGGTAGTTCATGAATTCTTATCCTTTTACTAATTTGTGTTTGAGATCCACTCTTGATGGGAGGATGACCTCAAGGGATAAGGGATGAAAACTCCAAGGTAGGATAGGATGGGATTTGAGACTTTTATCCGAGATAAATGGTTACAATAGATACTGGAAGCTTATGGAAGAATAGTCTTCGGGATTCTCTCTCATTTTCCTAGATTTCTAGAATCAATGCACCCCCAACACTAAGAAACATGTTGGTCATTAAGGAAGGTGCAGAGTAGGTAAACCTCATAATCAATGTTGTCTAGTAAGAGGCTAGGGAGCATTTATTCTTAAAATGGCTTAAGCAAGGTGCTTTCAGGAATAAACAAAAGGATTAGAATGAGTCATACTTAGGGATTTGTGTAAGGATATTGAAAATGAGGTCAAAGGATGTTGATTCATCCAATTAAAGGCTTACTAACCATATACGTATAACACCATTCACTAGAGCTAATAAGGTGAACAGGTCGGCTCATGATTAGACCTATTGTCCTTTGTGATGAGGTGCTCTAACCATAGTTCTTCACAAAAACAATAAACCTAAACTAGAGATCACACCAATAATATGCACATAAAAATATGAGAATAATTAATTAATAAACAAAATAATTACAAGAGACCTATTGGCCCAATGATTGGCCTCTACATTCCTCACACTCACTCACACACTTCTACATCTTACATGTCTCATAGGCTCAACTCAATTTATAAAAATGGATTTGAACCCAAGTAGGTTCTAGATCCCTAAAATAACTCCAAAAATATCTCTTTTGATCCCTAAAATCTCTCATCCAATCCATTATTCCTAGATAAGAGCTAACTGATCCATAATATTCTCAAACCATCCACAATACTCTTGAATCTTCTCCTATTTACAAGAATTATCATTCTCTCCTAAAAACTATAGAAAAAATACATTAATTAATTACTTCTAAACAAACTCCTTAACTAAACACTTAACCTAGGTTAGATGCTCTTGCATCAGACTCCTGAGGTAGAAGAGAATTATGGTCTCCCAACAATTAATCTTCAATAGATGATAAAGCTCCTCTTGGATCCCAAACTTCCGTCTGTCCCTGATCAATTGCTTTGTCATATTGTTGATGTTCTGTGACTTTATTCTTTTGTCTTCCAGGCTTCCAAATTTTATGTTGTAGTTGTCCTCCCTTTTTGTTGATGTATATTTGTGCAGTCAAATGTATCTTATTGTTATCCTTACTTTTTCTTTGTTTAATGGACAACTTATGAGATTATTTCAACACCATCTTCTCCATTTCTTCAATTTCGATATTTAAATTGTCTTCTGGTTACACATTATTATTTGTTTGTCAAACTTTTTTTTCAATCTCTACACTTTCATTGCACTAAATTTTTTGATTTGAAGGTCTGTTGTCACACTCTGACTTTGGATTGTCCAACCATTCTTCTAAGAACTTTAGTTTTGCTACAATATCTCTCATGTTGACATTTTGCCCATCACTTTCCAATTCATCAGTAACTTGTTCCATGTATGTATCAATTTGTTGTTCAACAACATATCCTACATGCACACACGAATGGTTAGGTTTTAAAACATGAGGTTTGACAGATAAATATGTCTTTAGGTCTTCATGTTTGTATTTTGAATAATCTATAGCATCGGCTATGGGAATCAAACCCACGTTAATTTCATGATTCATCATTGTCACCAAGCAATGATCCTTTCTCTCGTTTGCAAATGCATATATTTGTCTAGAATTTATCTTCTTCTAAACTTTCAGTTTACGCTTCTGTTTTCTATCCATCAATTGTTGGATTGGCCATTTAACTATTCAGTTTATTACCCATCCCTGTCTCTGTCTTTCCAATAGCTCTAGTAACAGGTCAAGTCATACCTTTAATTCAACAATCTCTTTCTTTTCATCAATAATGCAAATTTCTATGGCATCATTGTGGCCTTTTTCTAGAATCTGCATCTTCTATCTTGAACTTCACCTTTTTCACTGTAACCTACAACTTAATCACTTTTCCAAGTTATCTCCTTTGAACTTGGTAAATGGTTCACTTCACTTGAACCTTCTTTCTGAGCACTCCTTGCTCCTTTTTGCTACAAACAACAAGTGTAGTAACTCTTCAAATTATACCTACAACACTTTGATGAGACTTTGGGTGTCGGGCTCTATCGATCATGCACCCATTACATCACCTTTAACTTGACTTAATTTTTTTTTGACTCCAAGCTTTTACATTAATAAATCTTAGTGTACTCTGACTCTTAAATATTGATCTTTTTAATTACAATGACATCCAACCTTACTTGAACTTTTTCAATATTATGACTTGTGTCCTCAAACTCATTAAATTATTATGATATCACTTTTTTAAAAAAATACCTAAATCAAGAAACACAACCCCTTTACCAAGTCTTATGTAAATCCCTCATATCACTCAACTTATATCTCCACTTAAAATTACAAAACTCTTTCCTTTATAATCTACGTATATGCAATATGGAAATATAATTTTGAATACAAAACACCACCATATATAAAATAATGCACTTATTCTCTCATCCACTTATTTTCTTTCAGGATCATTTTATAAAACATTCACATATATTCACGTAATGCACTAACTTACCAAAGTAAAAATTAATTCACCTTCACTTGAATGTTGTCTACAGTCTCCAATAAAACAAACACCGGAATTTACGCACTCCATGTTGTCTCCATATCTCACACGTGTTTTCAATCATGCCTCTTTGTGTGGATGATTGGAAAACCTCTCCACCAAATAAAGAAAACATAATTTTTATTGGAGCAACAGGATCCCTAATATAAGACTGACCATTACTGAAAATACAACTCGTAGACTTCTCGTGACAGTGGAGCCTGATGTTGCTATTTTTGGCATGACAGATTATCAAAATCTCTTTGCTATCAGCCTAAAATGGTGATTTATCATCCATTCTATTCATTCAAAAGTAATTATCTAAGGAAATGATGGGACAAGAACACCAAAAGGTAGGAAATGCGAACTCCGTGAGTCACCTACGAATGTCCCGAATTGTGAGGGTTGGCAGTGTTTATAGAAATATTTAGAATCGTAGAAGAGAGACCATTGTGAATATTATAGTTGAATATTAACATATGGGGATCACGCATATATGGATTGGTTTCTTCACAACCACCATAACCATCCTTCACAATTGTTCTCTTTCTCACCAGAGATCTCGTCGAGGGATTTGTCCTTCATCTCGACACAAAAAATGAAAAAAACCACGGCACAGATTGATCTCAAACGATAAAATTGGCCTTGCCAATAAGTTTTGAACGATAAACAGAACTCAACACCAAGAAATAAACATGGACTGTTAAGAGGAATTAATTGAACCGACCCTCCAAAGAATTATGTTCTCGACCTCCTTAAAATATCAGAGATTTATAATCACAAACAATGAATGTGAAATTTTGCTTCATTAATTCAATTCTGCATATATAATTCTTCTCACATGCAGAAAACATCCTTACAGCTATGCATAAAACCTCCAAATCGTTTCTCCAAAGTTCCAACGTTCCAGCCTTACTGCAGGCTCCTCAAAGGATTCTCCACGCACAAGCTAATGCTTCATACTCTATTCACAACTCTGTGGACAGGTCCACACACTTTCTCAGCCTCCACCGTCTGTCATACGATCAATTCAGCTTACAAGCTCAAATTTGGCACTGAAAACCTATTCAAAATCTTTCAACTCACAAAATAATAAAAACTGCGGTGATGCAAGAGCTTCCGGACTGAAATCAATGATTTTATTCACCTTTGACCAAAAAAAACCCTCCTAAACAAACTTCCTCTACATGCCTTCTAGAAAGAAACACAGGCAATTAATCATTCCAAACAAACCCAAACGATGGAGTCAAAATTAGTAGCCCTGAGTTGCACCAGCAGCAAAGAGAAAGGATGACAGTGTTGTCAACCGATGCAGTCACCAAAACATTCTTGGCAACATCGTTCACCACAATAACGTTCGCCATATCAGTATTTTCATGCCATCATAGATCACTCTCGATGAGAGAAAATGAATGAGAGCATTCTCCTCTACAACAGATCTCACTTCTCAGTCTCAACTGCGCACCAATGATCTATTCCATAATCAATGACATATAGGGAAACTCAGCTATTTCCCAAGTTCTGATACCAAAAATTTGATGCAGCACTCTAACCATAGGTTTTCACAAAAAAATAAACTTAAACTGAAGATCACACCAGGCATATGCACATAAAAATATGAGAATAATTAATTAATAAACAAAATAATTACGGGAGAACTATTGGCTCAATGATTGGGCTCTTGATTCCTCACACTCACTCACACAATTCTACATCTTACATGCTTCATAGGCTCACCTCAATTTATACAAATGGATTAGAACCCAAGTAGGTTATAGATCTCTAAACTAACTCCAAAAATATCTCTTTCGATCCCTAAAATATCTCATCCAATGCCTTATCTCTAGATAAGAGCTAACTAATCCATAATCTTCTCAAACCGTCCATAATACTATATAATCTTCTCCTATTTACAAGAATTATCATTCTCTCGTAAAAACTATAGAAAAAATATATTAATTAATCAAATCCTAGCTTTCTAAACTAACTCCTTAATTAAACACTTAACCTATGTTAGATGCTCCTACATCACTTTGATTCAAAGAACAAAGGCCATTATCTTGGTTTGGTAACCAAATATGGTAATGTAACTCCATTAGATCCTATGATCATGGTAGGTCAGCTCATGATGGGGCCTCCTATCCTTTGTTAAATTGTGTTTTTTTTATTAATCGTTGTAGGATAGTTAGTAAATGGGGTGGCATGTCAACTCCTTAAGAGGTAGGGATTGTGTAAAAGGTATTGTAATAATTATTTTTTTAGCTTGCTAATTTTGTTCTAAAAACTTATGATCATATAATCTTTTAGGGATTGGAGTGAAAGAGTGCTCCTTAAGTGGTGATGGGAGGAATGCATCATCAACATTTTTATGAATTTTATACAGTACCAAAAGGGATTAAAAATCATGGAAAATTCATAATTTTGATAATGATTCTCATAAATCATTCTCCAATGATAACCTTTAAATAAGGGCTAAAAATAATTTCCTTACCCTAAAGAAATAGAGATACTAATAAGCTAGGGAAATAATAATCACATCTCATAAAACAACAATTGTGGTTAAGGAAGCAACAACCGTGACTAAGGAAATAGTGGTTGTGAATAAGGGAAATGTTGGAAATAATACTAAGAGGGGGGGTGAATCAGTATTATCAAGTCAAACAATTTTTCATTTTCAAACATAGATATGTATATATATGTTACTTCACATATGGGAACCTACGTATACACGCAATTGTGTCTCAAACAACTAGCGTATATCCAGTAAACTTAAGATTTAGTTAATCTATTTGATCTTTAATGAGTGCATCAAAACTTCATTAACCATAAGAATAGTAAACAGGTGCAGTAAACAGAATAGATCATCACACATATGAACACAAGATATAAGGTGGAAACCCAATGTGGGTGAAAACCACCTATTGCAATGCATCTCTATCTTCTTGTTAATAAGAAACTTCTTTTTACAATATTTCTATATTGGTGCAGTCTTATACCGGTACACAGGCTTCTACCTGTAGAAGGCTACAACCTTCTCTCGTTCTCCAGCTTCTCTTGGAAGGGAGCTACAACCCCCTTAACTCTTGTACTAGCTGATGTACTAGTATGTAGATGCTAACCTACAGAAGGCTACAACCTTCTCTTTTCTTCCAAGGACCACGTTTCATAAATTTTCAGACTGGATCCATCAGTGACATCAATCAAACATCAAATGAATCTGCATCAACCAATCCCCTTTGAACCAACCAAAACTTAATCAATCAATCACTTCTTTGAATGCTATAACCAGAATACAGTAACAGTAAACAAACACCAATCCCGAACCCAGAATATTGCAGCAATAAACAGAAGTAGCTAAAACATATTTTATGAGACGTATGCTACTTCAAGATGAAGAACCAGCGCACGTACGCTTATGTATTAGGGAAAACCTGTGTATACGCTGTTTTCAATTACCGAACTAGCGTGTATACGCGGCTTTTCTATGCCAAACCTGCATACAGATCTATAAAAGATAATTTACCCTTTTCAATTATTCAGACATGAGTTATACCGAGATTATCAAATTTATAGATCAAGTCATGCGCCAAATATAATAGATCAAAATCACACAAAGATACTTCTATTCAAGCCTTAAGATCTTGACCCATCAATAGAATTTATCCTTCTTCTAGTGCTCAAGGTTCTCCTTGATTCAGATCCAACTATGCACCATAACCCAATGACTAGTATTCTAGATATTTATCTTCGTAAGATATTCAATCCTTGAGTACGCTTGCCTAATGATCTCCTTCCCCTTTTATAGTCTTATGTCTTACTCAATACCATGATACAAAACCACTTAGACTCAATACCTAGGTCCAAATACTTGGGTTCAACACTTCGGACAAGATACCATGGTCTAAAACCATAAGTCCAAATACCAATGACCAAAACCATGGACCAAAAGCAAGTTTTCCCACATGTACGTGCTCTTCCTTGTGTGAAACTGTGTGCATACGCATATGTGCCTTTTGATAGGAGATCTCGCGTGTATACACGGCTTGGTTAAGAGGAACATACGTACATCTCTTTTTCCTTCATTCTAAGAGCTTGAACTGTGATCTGTCATCTGAGTGAGTTGCCATCAAGGACAATACCTGTGTCATAGTCTCATACCTATGCCATAATGCCAACAATATCCCCCTTTGGACTTGATGGCAACCCTAAATCATTCAAAGTCATTCTCCCCCTTTGTCATCAAGGGAAAAGGGTTATGCTCCTCTTGAGTACATCCTGAAATCTCTGCTCTGCTGTGCTATCCATGCTCCCATTGACTGTAGGTAAGGTATGTAAAAAGATGTTCTACGAGAAATAACATGACTCGATACATCATAAATGACCTTCCAATCACCAAAGACTCATACATACATCCATCTCCCAACCAAGTGGGGATATACCAATATTGACTCATCCACCCAACCAAGTGGGGATACACCAAAAGTTTACACATGATAAACAAGAACATTACATCATCCATCCCAGGCATAGCGGGGAAATTGAAATAGGTCATTACATGACCTTGATATAAAAGAAAAACATGGCACAGAGACTAAATATCTAAGACAAGACTATGATATTCATCAACAACTATCATCAGCAACATCTATCAATCATCATTCAGACCAGCAACCATGTTCTCCCTCTACACTTGTTCCACCTAAAACCAAAAACAACTGTGAAATTGAACCAAGATCTTCTAAGATAATGCCAACAATGCATTATTAGACGTATATGCTCCCCCTGAACTTGTTCCAGATGGTCTCTGTTAGGCCCATATCAAACTCTTTTTATCCTGAGTCTCGCCCACTGTTTTTCTTCAAATCAACATATATGCAACTGTATCCATAGAAACTAGCATATGTACGCGGATGCTCCTTATGAAACTCGCGTACAACCACTTTTCTCTAAAACAGATAGGTTTCAACAGCAAGATGATGTATCAACTACTCCCAGCTTTTGTCTGAGGTATTCAAATGTTTCATTGGGTAATGGTTTGGTGAATATATCAGCAACCTGTTCCTTGGAGGGAACATACTCCAATTTGACTTTCTGATCAAGCACCTGTTCCTGGAGAAAATGATATTTGATAGGTATGTGCTTGGTCTTTGAATGCATGACTGGATTCTTTGAAATACTGATTGCACTTATATTATCACATAAAATGGAGATAGGTGGAGTACAAGTGATTTGAAAGTCTTGCAATGTTTGCATCATCCAAAGGAGTTGTGTGCAGCAAGATGCAATAGCCACATATTCTGCTTCAACTATAGATAATGTAACTGAACTTTGTTTCTTGCTGAGCCAAGATACTAATCTAGAACCCATAAAGAATGCACCACCACTAGTGCTTTTTCTGTAATCCACGCTTCCTCCCCAATCTGCATCTATATATTCATGAAGTGTGAGATCTGTATCTCTAGGATACCATAAGCCATAGTTTTGGATTTTCCTCGAATCTTCAAACTATTCCCACTGCATGCATGATGTCTGGTCGTATACCTATCAGATAGAGCAGACTACCAATCATGGATCTATAGGTTGGTTAATGTACTGCTGTTGAATCATCATTTGCGCTGAGGCTGCATCCTATTACCATAGGGGTACATACTGGTTTCAAATATTCCATGCCATACTTCTTCAAGATCTACTTGAGGTACTTGGTTTGTGATAGAAAGATACCATCTTTGTTTTGTTGGACTTGTAAACCAAGAAAATATGTCAGCTCACCAAGCAGGGACATTTCAAACTCTTTCTGCATCACCAAGGCAATGTTTTGACTCATGGCTTCTTCATTGCCACCAAATATGATATCATCAACATACACAACAAGTATTAGCAATTTATCATTTTCAATTTTTATATATAGATTGCTATCTGCTTATCCTTTTGAAAAACCTTGTTGATGGAGGTATTTGTCCAGACGATAATACCATGCCCTTGGAGCCTGTTTAAGACCATAGAGATCCTTTCTAAGTCTGCATACAAGTTTTGGATCATTTCTAAGGATGAATCCATCTGGTTTCTCAATATATACTTATTCTTCTAAGTCTCCATTTAGAAAGGCAGATTTCACATACATTTGATATAATTTGAACTTCTGAAAGCTAGAAAGAGCAAGGAACATTCTTATGGCTTCAAGTTTAGCAACTGTAGCAAAAGTTTCTTCAAAGTCTATACCTTCTTGTTGAGCATACCCTTTACAAACAAGTCTGGCCTTGCTTCTAATAACATCTCCATTTTCCTTCAGCTTGTTTTTGAATATCCATTTGGTCCCTATGACATTCTTATCACTAGGTCTAAGAACCAATTCCCAAGTGTTATTATTTTCAATCTGCTCAAGTTCTTCATTCATGGCCTTGACCCAGCATTCATCTTTACATGCTTCACTTACATTTCATGGTTTGACAGAGGAGAGCAATGCTAGATAACTTGAAGCTTCTGTTATAGTTCTTCTTGTTTGAACACCTGCCTATTTTTGCCCCAAAATTTGAGTCTCTGGATGATTCTTTTTTACATACCTGGATGGAGTCTTTTCTTCTACCCTTATCTGTTCTTCTCGTGCCTCATAGGTTTCTTCTTCATCATTAGTCTAATTTGAATTTGAAGGATAGTCCTCTTCATCTTCAAAATCTTCGGTTTTTATCTGCTTTGGATTGTTGCCTACTTCATCAACCACCACATCAATACTTTCAACAATTTTTCCAAGTCTTTTATTGTAACACTTATATCCTTTACTTTGGGAAGAGTAACCAAGGAGAATGCCTTCATCTGCTCTAGCTTCAAACTTGCCAAGATTTTCATCAGTCCTTTTGATGTAACATTTTCTTCCAAAAACTTTGAAGTATTTTACCATAGGAGTTTTACCATACCAAAGTTCATGAGGATTTTGAGTGTTTTTTACCTGGACATTTGTTTTGTTGAGAATAGTAATGGTAGCAAATGCAGCTTCACCCTAGAAGGTTGCAGGAGTTCCAAATTCATTAAGCATAGCACAAGCCATTTGTTGAACCACTTTGTTCATCCTTTCCACTACTCCATTTTGCTGAGGAGTCCTTACAGTAGAGAATTCCCTTCTTATTCCATGTTCTTCACAAAAGTCAAAAAATTCATCCGAGGTAAATTACCCTACTCAATCAAACCTGAGGCATTTGATTCTGTGATATGATTCATTTTCAACCAAGGCTTTGAAAGCTTTGAACTTTTCGAACGCTTCGTCTTTATTCTTCAGAAGTCCTATCCAACACTTCCTGGAAAAATAGTCAATGAAAAATATAAAGTATTCTTCCCCACGAGGTGACTTTTTCCTTGATGGGCCACATAAATCAGTATGAGCAAGTTCAAGTGGCTTACTAGCTGATCCTTCCTTCTCAAGGAAATGTGCTCTAGTTTGCTTACCAACCTGACATGATTTTCATATTGTATTGTCTGGAATTTTGATGTCAAGAAGTTCACGAACAACCTCGTATTTGAAATCTTTCCTTATCTGAGAGAAGCTTAGATGCCCCAATCTTCTTTGCCATAGCCAATGTTCATCATTCTTGCTTAGATAGAATTGTTGTTGTTCTCCCTTGAGTATGTATAAATTATTTCGATTTCTTATGCCTTTGATCACTGTTTCTCCTGTATGAAGCTCACAAACAATACATCCATTTGATCGAAATATTACCTCATTTCCTTGATCACACATTTGGCTAACACTCAATAGATTATGCTTTAATCCATCAACATACATAACATTTCCAGCTTTGACTTTTTCCTTCAAAAGAACAAAACATTTACCTTTTATGAGTGCAGGGGTGTCATCTCCAAATGAGACCTTCCTTTCCTTTTCTAAGGCACTATATGACTGAAGTTTTTCTTTATCTCCTGTCATATGTTTCGAGCATCCGCTGTCGATGTACCACTGATTCTCCTATCCTTCCGCATACAACGCTATACCACATCTTTCTGGTTGCGGTTCTTTCCTTCTCCATGTTTTGAGATCCAATGGAGCTTGCTCCTTCTGAGATGTTTGCCAAAACTTACTCTTGCATTCAGAATCTTCATGACCAAAGTTGTTACAAATAGAGCATTCTATTTCATTTTCAAGAGCAAAAAAATTATTGTAGGTCCTCTTCATGATCCCAGTCACACTCCTTTGATTCTGTGCTTCTCGAGTCATGATGGTCTTGTAGGCAACACATTAAGCAACATTGTGTCCAAATTTATGACATGAAAAACATTGGCCATTAAAGAAATTCCTGCGATTATCAAATCTACCGACTGGGTGATTGTGGTTTCCATTGACATTCATTCTTGAGGCAAATAGAGAATGATTTACCTGTGGTTGGTTGTAGCTTTTGTTCATCCTTGAAGTAGATTGACCCCGATTTATTTGGTGATCTGCTTTATGCCTTTGTTGACGATTGTCAAACTGTTCACTTCTCCTTGCTGCATCAAGATAACTTTTGGAGGTGGATGACTTCTGTGCTTGAGATGCTTCTTCAGTATATCCAAGACTTATGTTGATTAGAGGAGAACGCTGCACTTTGATAATCTCATCTAAAGTTTCAGATCCTTTAGCAAATCTAAGATTAAGAGATTTTGTTTTCTCAATATCTTTATCAAGTCCCACAATTTCACATTCTAACTTTTCATTGTGTTTTTCCCTTTCAGCAAGTTGGAATGTTAGAGTGTCTATGATCATACTCTTTTCTTATAAACAGATTTTAAGTTTAGAAATTTCTTCATAGAGATCATCTTCATCTATAGCATCCAATAAATCATCATCTTCAAAATCCATCAAAACTCTATAATCATTATCATCTTCATCTTCATCACTATTTGAAAATCCATCTATGTCTTCATGTGTATAATAATTCTTCTTACTTACGTTCTATTTTCTATTCCATTCAATTGGTTCCTTAACTTTATCAAGCTTATCTTTATGAGGATTTTTGGCCACATAATGACCGGCTCTTCCACAAGAAAAAAAATTGAAAGGCATCGTATCTTTGAATCTTGCAGAACCCCATTGAAGGTTCTTGACAAATTTTGATTCTTCCTCTCCTTCTGGCATATGCCCTGACTCATTGTATTCTCCTTTTCCCAAAGATTTGAAAGCAACTTCTCTCCTGTTTGATGGACCCCCTTTTCTCATTTTGAAAGCAGTTAGGATTCCATGCAGCTGTGACATGGTGATACTCTGAAGATTTTGCTTTTTTTCTATGGCCGAAACTTTTGATTCAAACTTAGAAGACAAAGATATTAAAACTTTTTCAACTAAAGTAACTTATTTTATCTCTTCACCCATGTTTTTCATGCAATTAAAAATCTCATCTATACGTAAGAAATAATTAGCCACACTTTCATCATTATGCATTCTGAAAGTTTCATATTGAATTATGAGAGATTGTAGTTTTGCGCGTTTTACCTAATCGTCTCCTTCATAGCTTAGAATGATATTGTCCCATATTTCTTTGGTGGTTTTGAGTTGCATAAACTTGATGAACTCTGATTGAAATAGGCTCCCCAATAGAGTGTTTACAACCTTTGCATTTGTTTCATACTGCATTTTACCAGCCGTAGTAGAATTTGTTGATGGAAATATGTATCCTCCTTCCACGATATCCCAAACTTCTGTACCGAGAGCTAATAGATAGGCTATTATTCTTACCTTCCAATAAACGAAGTTTCTCCCCTCAAATATTGGTGGCCTAATAAATGCCTCTTTTTTGTAGTTGCTCATGATGATAGATCTTCCTTCAAGTGATCAAGCTTCTTCTGAAGGACCTACTCTGATACCAATTGTTGAAAATAATACTGAGAGGGCGGGTGAATCAGTATTATCAAGTCAAACAATTTTTCATTTTCAAACTTATTATATAAATATATATACGCTACTTCAGATATGGGAACCCATGTATACACGCAACTGTGTCTATAGAAACTAGCGTATATCCAGTAAACTTAAGATTTAGTTAATCCATTTGATCCTTAATCAGTGCATCAGAAATTCATTAACCATAAGAACAGTAAATAGGTGTAGTAAACAGAACACATCATCACACATATGAACACAAGATATAAGGTGGAAACCCAATGTGGGTGAAAACCACCTACTGCAATGTGTCTCTATCTTCTTGTTAATAAGAAAATTCTTCTTACAATATTTCTGTACTAGTGCAGTCTTATACTAGTACGCAAGCTTCTACCTGTAGAAGTCTACAACCTTCTCTCATTCTCCAGCGTCTCCCGGAAGGGAGCTACAACCACCTTAGCTCTTGTACTAGCTGATGTACTAGTACGTAGGTGCTGATCTACAGAAGTCTACAACCTTCTCTTTTCTTCAAGGGACCATGTTTCATAAATTTTCAAACTGGATCCATCAATCAAACATCAAATGAATCTGCATCAACCAATCCCCTTTGCACCAACCAAAAGTGAATCAATCAATCACTTCTCTAAATGTTGTAACCAGAATACAATAATAGTAACTAGACACCAATGTTGAACCTAGAATACTGCAATATTAAACATAAGTATCTAAAACATATTTTATGAGACGTACGCTACTTCAAGATGAAGAACCTGTGTGCATACACTTCTGTATTAAGGAAGACCTACATATACGTTGTTTTGAATTACCGAACCAATGTGTATACACACCTTTGCTATGTCGAACCTGTGTACAGATCTATAAAAGATAGTTTACCCTTTTGAATTATTCAGACATCAGTTATACCCAAATTATTGGATTTATAGATCAAGTCATGCGCCAAATATAACAGATCAAAATCACACAAAGATACTTCTATTCAAGCCTTAAGATCTTGACCCATCAATAGAACTTATCCTTCTTCTAGCACTCAGGTTCCTCCTTGATTCAGATCCAGCTATGCACCATAACCCAATGACAAATATTCTAGATCTTACTCTTCATAAGATATTCAATCCTTAAGTACACTTGCCTAATGATCTCCTTTCCCTTTTATAGTCTTAGGCATTACTCAATACCATGGTCCAAAACCACTTAGAATGAATACCTGGGTCCAAATACCTGGGTTCAACACTTTAGATGAGATAACATGTTCCAAAACCATAGGTCCAAATACCAAGGACCAAAACCATGGACCAAAAGTAAGTTTTCCCAGATGTATGCACTTTTCATTGCGTGAAAGTGTGTGCATACACATACACACCTTTTGATAGGAGATATCACGTCTATACGAAGCTTGGTTAAGAGGAACCTACGTATATCTCTTTTTCCTTCATTCTGAGAGCTTGAACTGTGATCTGTCATCTGAGTGAGTTTCCATCAAGGACAACACCTGTGTCATAGTGTCAAACCTGTGTCATAATGCCAACATGAAAAACAACCGTGATAAATGAAACAATGGTTATGACTAAGGGAACAACGACTATGATAAAGGAAACAATGGTTGTGACTAAGGGAACAACAACTGTGATTGAAATATCAATGATTTTTCCATGCCGATATAAAATATAAAATAAAATTATTTACATTATGTACAAAATAAAGAATATTTCGAAGAAGAATTTACCTTATTGTGACCATGGGAGCATTTCCCAATCATCAAATACAACCTACAAACCGGTGTCATTATCAATTTTGTGAATAGAAGATTCTCGAGTAAGTGGTTAGTGGCACCGAAGAAGTCGATGCCGATTGGCAAGTAACGAAATTCTAAAATTATCAATTGTCATAACGCACACCGTTCCATTGTCATAAACCTCGATAATTGTTTAAGGCAATCTTATTTGAAGTTTACCTAGAAATTCTTGGAATCTAGAGTCGTATAACAATGCCCAATCCCATTATTGAAAGTCTTTCTTTTCAATCAACCAATCATTCCATTTAGCTCTCTATTGTTGAATTATGGAAATACATTGTAAAGAAAGAAGACGCATTTCATCAAGTTCATTGAGTTATTGTAAGAATTGTTTCTTTTCTTTTGTAAGATGCAATCTAACTTCCTTGGTAGTTCTAAGAGTCTTAACTTTGAAATCAATCAAAAAAATGGGTTCCTTACCAAAAATGGGATGATAAGGTGAATAACCAGTGCTATTGCACCAGGTTGTTTGATAGGCCCATAAAGCTTCTAGAATCTTGGAATCCCAATCTCTTCAATTTAAAGATACTAATTTGGTTAAAGTCACCTCCAAGACTTTATTGGTGCTTTCCACCTTCCCATTCGCTTGTGGATGGTAAGGAGATGTGACTTTGTGTTTAATATGGCCATTTTGCAGCATGGCTGAAATTTTATGAGCATTGAATTATGATCTAACATCTGTTACAAGCTCCCGAGGTAGCTCAAATCGAGCAAACAATTCAAAGTGAAAATTTATGACTGCTTCTTCCATGGTCATTGGGAATGGTACCGCTTCAACCCATTTAATTACATAATTTGTACAAAATAGAATAAACAATTTATGATTTGAAGGTGGATTAGAGGGACCTATAAATTCCATTTCCCATCTTTCAAATGGTTCCAATACAATTTGTGGTTGAAGGGGTATTTCGTCAGCCTAAATGGGACAACCCATCCTTTGGAAACTATCGCAACTCTCGACATATATCTTGGAATATTTAAATATTGTGGGAAAAAAAATAACCCATATGTAATACCTTGTGTCCAATTCTCTGGTCAACAAAATGACCTCCATAGGGCTCATCATGACAAGCCCAAAGGATATCATAAATTTAGTCTTCTTTAATGCATATTCAAATTTGAAGATCATCCCCTGTATGAAAGAGGTAAGCATCCATCCATGAAAAGTGTACACTTTGTTGGATGCTAAGATTATTTTCTCAGAATGACAGGTGTGATGGTAATTTCTTGGCTGCCATATAATGCACAACATCAACATACCAGGGCATTTTGATAGTTATAACAAACAAATGTTCATCTAGTAATTGGTCCTCAACTAGGGAAGAATCGAGTGCAACAAGAAGTCTGCAACAAGATGCTCTCTTCCTTATTGATCCTTTATATTAATGTTGAAATCCTGCAATAATTATAACTACCGAGTTATTCTACCATAGGTAATAGGGTTTTTAGCTAAATAATGAATGGCAAAATGACCAGTATACAAAAAAATTGGATATCGCATTATGTAGTGGAAAAATTTATTTATGGCAGAAACAATGGCCATAAATTATTTTTATGTCACAATATAATTTAACTCAGTCGACATAAGGCTTTTGATGATGTAATAAATCAAATAAGTCTTTTTATCCTTTTCTTGTCTAAGAACTCATCTTATTGTTGTATCTGATGCATCTGAGGATATATGGAATGGTAGATTCCGGTTTGGTCCTTGCAACACAGGAGGTGTTGAGACTGTTGGCTTGATGGGGCCTGACCCAACTTCAACTTTAACTATGCGAACCAGCAAAACCCTAAATATTGGCCCTTTCAGAAAAAACCTGCATAGTGCAAGCTGCAGTCTTACCTGAAGCAATATTGGGGGATTTAAGAACTAGTTTTTTGTATCGAGAGGCCTATGTGATGGTTTTCTGATACCCTTGAAGATTAGATCATACTTCACGCAGATATAATCCTTCGATAGATAACTACCACAAATCTAGCTAAACAACTTCAAGATCTTCATAAAGGTACTTTGTTGTACTTATCATGCATAAATATTATAGATCTACCTGGTTTGTGTAGTAAATAAGCATCATTCATATAACACACATCACAGAGTGAAGATATATAAACTTAGTAGAAGTAAATAAAAGAACACAGACACATTATTTTCAGCCCAAAACAATCTTTATTAAGTGTAAGCATTCGATAAAGACTCTTTATCCATGCACACTTAGTTGTAGGGGCCTGCGCACTTAGCTTGCGGTCCTACCAAGGTCTCCATGCACTCAGCTGCAAGAGCCTTCCCCTTTCACCTAAGTACATGAAACAAACTTTCTTGCCTTAGCACCTTGCCCTTACAATGATTCTTCCAATTCTAATCTCTCTTCAGAATCGTTATGACTCAACTATACATAGCATTTTCTTTACAATACCATGGTCTGTGGACCATGGGGGGGTCTCAAAACAACTCTATCGCTTACCCAACTAAGGGACTATAGCCCCTTTGATTCCTACTAGCTTCGCGCTCTTCTTTTACATTTCGCGGAGACCTTGCATTCGCTACAAAAGATAATACAAAATTGACTCAAAACTTAACAAAATTGACCCCAGGGATCCCATCCAACAGGCCCTTAACATAAATTGGGTGACTCACCCTCGAGTGACTCAACCAGCACATCTACTTATAGCGAAGGTGGCTAAACTCCATCTTCAGCACAACTATGTCAGTAGAACCCTGTACCACAACCTGCTACACTTCCTCCACTAGCTTTTATGTAGTCAGGCATTCCATCGCGAGGTGCATGGTCCTTTGAGTCTGCAATTTTTCCTGGACTGCAAGAGTAAGCTAACATGATTCCTCTATCCATGGCTATATTCTAGCCTTTAATACAATATATTTCCTTTTCAACTCCTCAATCTATGTTTGAAGTTGTTTTCCTTTTGTTAGGTGAGTGAAGTGTTGGACTAGCGCAAAAGTGCACAAAACTGCCCTAAGTTCATCAAATTATTCTTGCAGCTCCCAGATATCTGTGCCAAGTTTCTGTAGGTTTGGGTCCCCTACAGATTCTTCCATAGTTCCATTACCTGCTCTAAGGTTAGTGTGCAGCCTATGGCAATTGCATCAAAAGTGGCCATACTTTCTCTGATAACAGCTCCACGTTGTTCACTGACTTCAGGCAGAGTTGTTTGCTGCAATTTCAACTCGAGCTCTAAGATCTTCATTTGGAACTCAAATGTTACTCTGTCGACCTCATCCTTTGATTCTATGACTGTGATATCCAACTTCTAAATCTTCACCATTTTTCATGCATCTTCTGGAAGGATACATTCAAGTAGCATCTGGCATGCCTGCGTAATTGCTGCCTCCAAGCTCTGGCTTTGCCTGGCCAATTCTTCCTTTTCCTTCAGCGCCTGAGCCTTTTCTACAAAAATATTCTCATTATTCATCTTGAAATTTTGATAAATGATAGTACATGATGCTCCCTAATCCTGAGCTCATTTGATACCCCATGATGTAGTGCATGGAGGGTCTGAATAGGCAGCACAACTAAGCTGACACCCACATATTTTATTTGTCTGAGTTGGGTGTTTGCTTCATCCTATTTTGCGCAGAGTGAACTGTCTAGTAAAGGAATAAATCTAAGTTCCAAAGTTCTTTCTATGTCTAGCACCAAAATGCTTGCTTGTTGCAGGCTCTCTTGAATCCTACTCTCCTATCCCATGCTCGCCTGAATTTCACTTGTTTGAATCTGCAACTCACACGGATCCTTCTACTGTGTCCATAGCTCCATTGTTGTGTCCATAGCTCCATTGTTGTGTCGTGGACCTTATCTCTGATTTCATTGAAGTCCCCCTCATTGAGGACCATTGTATCCACATGTGCATTCTTGTCCAATTTATACTTCTTCCTGGGTTCAGAATTCATCTCCTTCGTCTGCTTCTGTAATTTAAAGGGAGTGTTGTGCTCCTTGCCACCACCTCCTTCCTCCTTGGACCCTTCCTTATCCACAATATGTTGAGAAGCAGACTCCTCAACTTCTAGTGTGGCCTCCTTGGCATTGCTCTCCTTGTTAGGAGTTGCCATAGCAACAACTTCCTTCTTTTCCTCTACTGCTTTTTCTTAGGTTGTGGCCTGCTCAACCTATTTCTTTTCTTGCGCTGCTTTATCTCGAGTGACAGTGTTGAAATATGGCAACAATAATATTCCAATTTAATTTGTCCTTGAATTAAATTGTGAATTAAAATTGAATTTAGTCTTAACAACTATTTGGAAATAATTCATTAATTAATTTTAAATTAACTAGTTGGAGAAATTCAAGTTAGAAGTCTTCTTGAAGTCATGCAAGAGTTATCCCTTAAATTAAGGAGATAATATTGAGTTATATTTGAGTTGTAATTACTTAACTCATTTTACTGAGTTAAGTCTAGTTGAATTAGCTCCAAACTATTTGAGGAAGTAATAGTGAGTTAATAGTCAGTTGATGCATTAATGCACTCAACTAGTGCTACTCTAGTTAACTGAATATTCCCTCATCAGAAACTCATGCATGTCTCTTCTAAGAAAGACCCAGTTGCGATTAAAGTTCAAGGACAATGTACTATCAGCTGCATGTGTTTTCTCATGGATAAAAATAATGCATGCATTCAAG
This sequence comes from Pinus taeda, assembly GCA_000404065.3. Taxonomy (NCBI): domain Eukaryota; kingdom Viridiplantae; phylum Streptophyta; class Pinopsida; order Pinales; family Pinaceae; genus Pinus; species Pinus taeda. The sequence continues at coordinate 6,586 of APFE031247560.1, read as the reverse complement.
GATTCATCCTTGAGGATTGTACAGTTTTGAAGGCTTGGTTTTCCACTTGGTAATAGGCAAATCATCCACAAAAAACAGCGCAAGGAAATAGGAGCTTGGATGACAGAGGGGAAGGCTGGAGAGAAGCCGAGATTTCCTGTGAGCATCTCTGAGGATTGTATTGAGAGCTAGAGTTGGCTTAGTGGGGCCTGACCCAGGTTTAGAGGTGATTTAGCCAAAAAAATCTCGGTAATACTGGCCCTTTTGGCAACAGTCCATGTAGAGAGGACTGAGGTCTCACCAGAAGTAGTATGGGAGGGTGCTAGAACTAGGTTTCTGCACCCTAGAGATGTCTGATGATTTCAAGTGGTCCGCAGTGCTACACGCACTTACCCATATCTCGCAGCCTAAGATGCTACCTTCGCACAACCCTATTCAGGGGCTAAACAATGTTATTATCCATGTCCCTACTCACAGCCCGATATTAGTTGATTAACCTATCTTATTTATATGATTTTAGTTATACTTAACAATATTCACAATACAAGGGCGCGAAGTAAACAAACAGTATAGTTGAATAATCAATTTAAGTGCAAGTAATATCAAATATGTAATAACTCAGAACAGATACATAGATTTGGTAGTGAAACTTCTCTTTATTATTTTGTTCCTTCTATTACAAACTTGATTCTTCCCTACGCGCTCAGTCGCAGGGGTCCGCACACTCAACTGTGGACTCTACCAAGCCTCTGCGCACTCAACTGTAGAGCCTCTTCCTACTACTACAACCCAAGACACTTAGACTCTTGCTCTATGCTTTGCTATCTCTTTGACTTCATCTGATTCCTTTTTCCTTGTTTTTAAAACTTAGAGTCTCGCTTATTTATACAATCCCATGGTCCACGGAGCATGGATAGGCCAACACTACATTCAAAACTTAGGGCGGACAGCTCTATGACTCTAACATACAATTCGCGCTCCGTGCTTGCAATTCATAGAGTTTTACAATAATATTACTCAAAACTTGGGCTTTGAGCCCCAAAACATGTTGTGGGGGAATTCCATGCCCAACAGCCCCCAACACAAACATCATGACTCATCCTCAAGTCACTTTGTTGGCATGACAATCTTGGCGTAAAGTCCCTCCAACTGATCCCAAATGGTCTTGATGTCTGCGGTGCATTGAACTACTGCTTGTTGAACCTGATGCATTCTATCTTCGACGACCTCCGTTTCTGGGGTGTCGCACTGCATCAATGCATGCATCCCTTGAATCTGTGCTAAATTTCCTTCAATATCTGTCATGATTGTGAAGGCTTCCTTGATCCATGGCTGGACGCACACTTTGGGAATTGCTTCCTTATGGCGCATTTTGTCCACCTGCTCTTTTAACGCCTTGGTTTACTGCATCTTTGCAAGCCACTAAGTGAGGACTACTATTTCCACAGTCCCTTTGATGCTGTCATACTACTACTAGAGTTTGCATGCCTCTGTATCTAGCACTAGATATTGGGATCCTCCTGTAAAGTCGTGAGGACCTCTAGTGCCTATTCCAACATATTTGCACAGTTGCGCATTGCACCTCCAATATCTTCCAACCTTGTTGTAATAGCATTGACGCGTTGTTCTTTGATATCTGGGGAGTGGAACGCTACACCTTCAACCACAACTCGACAATCTAAAGGTTCAACTCTAGCTGAACCTTTGTTGTCTATTCTCTCGCATCGCAGACTCCACTTGCCAAATTGTGGATCTGCACTTCTATTGGTACATCTCCTATGATAGCTAGCTCTGGGATGCATCGATAAGCGTCATCTACTGTCTGCACCAATATTTGGTTCTGCAAAACCAACTCATCGTGTTGCAAACTGAGTTGCTCCATATTTATCTTCTATTCACTAAGAGCTTGGATTGCGCAATTCTCCCTGGCGCGCAGCTCTGCTATTATCCCATCTTGTAGCTGATAAAGCATTTCCTGAGGAAGGGAAACTAAATTAAGGCCAAGGCCTTCCATCATGCTAACCGTCATTCGGTCCATTGCATATGATGATACTAATGCTCCCTTTGGCAACACTATTGTGATGGTCATCCTCGCGTGTAGCATCTGTTCTGTTGTTCAAGTGCCTGCTGCGACGTGGCTAGACAGGGTACCTTCTTGAGGGGTTTGCACCTGTAATTCTTGTAGCTATGATATGAGGGCCCCCAACATAGTTTGGTGCTCCATCATAACTTCTTGAAGTGCTTCACTTATGACATCACGAACTGTTTCACCAATTACATGAAGATCACCTTCAGTTAAGGTGATTGAGTCAATGGCTAGCTTCGAAGCCTTGACCTTCTTGTTGGGTTGTGTTATATTCTTTCCACATAATTAACAGGGGGTTTGAAGGGCACCCGTAACCCCACTTTATGGGGTTCGAGGCATCACCCAAGAAGATTTTGGTTTTGGACCCTATGTTAGGTTGGGCTGACCCACCTATTGTTTTGTACATGATTTTCACACATGTTTTTTGGATGCGATGGTTTTTCGGTCCATGGTATTGGACGCAATGGTTTTCAGCCCATGGTATTGGATGCTTTGGCATGTATAAATATGTATTGTAAAATTGAAAGGAACATAATGAAAAATCAAGCTGGTAGTCCCAGTTTTGGGATTGAGGGGAAAATATTTGTGTATATGTGTTTTATGTGTTATGATCTTGCATTGTTTATTTTCTGTGTTTTAGAATTTGTATGCAGGTAATTTTTGTATGTGGTTAAAACCTACATTTGGTATCAGAGTTGTTTTGGCTTCAAGGGGTCGTCTTTGTTGCTGAGGGGTTTTGCTCAGGCCTGTGGTAGACCCTGTTCAGTGGGAGTTTTGCGAGATCGATTCTAGTGGTGAAAGAAGATGGTGAGCAGTGGAAAGATAGAGATCGAGAAATTTAATGGTCAGATTTTTGAGTTGTGGAAACTCAAGATGGAGGATCCATTAGTGGATAAAGACTAGTGGATCGCGGTAGATCTGGGTACTAAACCAACAGGAGTGTCTGATGAAGAATGGAAGAAGTTGGATCGGAAGGCAAAGAGCACAATATCATTGTGTGTCTCAGATTCAATATTGTTGAATGTATCATGGGAAGCTACCGCGAGGGCTTTATGGGACAATTTAGGGACTTTGTACCAATCTAGGTCTCTGGTGAATAAACGTTTCCTGCTGAAAACGTTGTATAACCTGAGGATGAAAGTTGGAGACTCATTGATAGAGCATCTGAGTGCATTTAATACTATGGTAAGTTATTTAGCATCTGTTGATATTAAAATTTTAGATGAAGATAAGCGCATTCGTTTGTTGCGTTCTCTACCAGATTTGTGGGATAGTCTAGTTATTGCAATAGGTAGCAATGCAACTGCCTTGTATTTTGATGAAATAGTCTCATCCTTGCTGAAGGAGGAGATGAGATGGAAAAATATGGAGAGCCAAAATGGTGACGCCTTGTCTATACGAGGCGAGATCCAAAATAGAAACAAAAATAAGTCATCGAGTGGGAGATCTAAATCTAAAGGGAGATCTAAATCTCCAAGAAAACCTGTAAAGGTGGTGTGATGGAAATGAGGAAAGGAAGGGCACTACAAAAGGGATTGTAAATCTAAAGCTCCTGACAAAGGAAAGTGATCTGATGAGGCTACTTCTACAGAGTTGAAAACCACCTTAGATGAAGGTGGAGATGTGTACTTAGCTTCTTCAAGTACACATGTAGATCATGAGGCATGGTTGATTGACTCAGGTGCATCCTTTCAGCTCACTCCCCATAGAGAGTGGTTCTACGAGTATGAGAAATATGATGGTGGTGATGTCTTCTTGGGGGATGACAAGAAGGCTATAATCATTGGTCGTAGAAAAGTAAAGTTGAAGTTGCAAGGTGGAAGGGTTAGAACGTTTCCAGGTGTTCTACATATTCCGGCATTAGCCAGAAATTTGTTTTCTGTTAGCAAGCTGGATGATGTAGGTGTAAAAACAGTGTTCGAGAAGAATATCTGCAAGATGGTTCAAAGAGCACTGGTATTGATGCGGGGAGTTAAAATTGGATTTCTGTACAAGCTACAAGGTAGCACTGTTATTGATGGGTGCAATAGTTTTGTGGTTCCTGAAAGTGGAGCAGAAAATCTAGTGGTCTCTGGAAAGAAGACCATGTTGTGGCATCAAAGCCTTGAACATATTGGAGAAAAGGGCCTTCGGATTCTTCATGGTAAAGGTATGGTAGAAGGTATGAGTAAGAGCTCTTTGGATTTTGATTTCTGTGAAAACTCTGTATGTGGGAAGCAGAATTGGGTGAGTTTCCCCTCTGGTAGTAAGAGGGCGAAACATATATTAGAACTTATGCACAGTGATGTGTTTGGACCTGTGAAGGTTCCATCATAGGGTAAGTCTGTGTACTATGTATCATTTATAGATGATTTCTCAAGCAATACATGGATATATTTCCTTGAGAAGAAATTTGAAGTCTTTGACAGGGTTAAAGAATTTAAGGCTCTGGTAGAAAACCAGGCAGAGAAGAAGATAAAGGTGCAGAGTACAGATAATGATGGAGAGTTTTGTAGTAAGGAATTTGAAGAATTTTGTAAGAAGTGTGGTATAACATGGCAGAAGACTACTCCATATACACCTCAGAAAAATGAAGTTGCAGAAAGAATGAATAAGACGTTGATGGAAAGGGCAAGAAGCATGCTCAGTGGTGCCGGGTTAGGACAAGAATTCTGGGCAGAGGCGGCGGATACTGCATGTTACCTGGTCAACAGGTCACCTTCATCAGCATTGGAGGATAAGACTCCACAAGAGGTATGGACTGGTAAGAAACCCTCTCTTTCACATCTGAGGGTATTTGGATGTGATGCATATGTACATATTCAAAAGCAGAAATGAACCAAGTTGGATAGTAAATCTGAAAAGTGCATCTTTATTGGGTATAAGGATGGTTTAAAGGGTTATAAACTTTGGAACCCAGTCACACGGAAGGTTGTGTACAGCCACGATGTGGTGTTCAGAGAGGTAAAATATGTTATTAAACATGAAGTCCAACCAAAGGAACCTGTGAAGATAGATTTTGAACTAAAGGAGGAAGAATCAGACTCTGTAGCAGAGGAGGAATCAGAAGATGAAGAGCCACAAACTCCGGCTGTGAGAAGATCAGGTCGAGAAAGAAGGCAGCCAGAAAGGTATAGTCCATCTGCTTTCTGTTCAAACTTTTTTTTGTCTGTTACTGATGATGATCCCAGAACTGTGAAGGAAGCAGTGGATTCAGAGGATGGAAAACTCTGGAAAGAGGCCATGGTTGATGAAATGGCATCTTTGCACAAAAATGAGGCTTGGGATCTGGTGGAGTTGCCAGCTGGAAGAAGGAAACCCATTGGCAGCAAATGGTTGTTCAAGAAGAAGACAAATGCAGAAGGGAAGGTGGAGAAATACAAAGCCGGTTGGTAGCAAAAGGTTATTCCCAGGTGCCGGGAATTGATTTTGGTGATATTTTTTCTCCTGTTGCCAAGGTAACTTCTATTAGATTACTTTTATCTGTTGCTGCTGCTTTTGATTTTGAGGTAGAACAGATGGATGTGAAGACAACATTTCTTCACGGGGATTTGGAAGAGGAAATCTGCATGAAGCAACCTGAAGGCTTTGCCGTGAAGGGTAAGAAAGAACTAGTATGCAAGTTAAAGAAGTCTCTGTATGGGTTTAAACAGTCACCAAGGATGTGGTATCAGAAATTTGATACATTTATACGGGGACTTGGCTTCACCAGAAGCAAAGCAGATCATTGTGTGTATTTTAAATTAATTGGTGGCCGTGTTATTTATCTAGTCTTGTATGTGGATGATATGTTGTTGGTTGGAAATGACAAAGAAATTATCCAGGATTTGAAGACCCAATTGTCCTCCAAATTCGACATGAAAGATCTCGGTGCTGCAAACTATATTTTGGGCATGGAAATTAAAAGAGATCGGGCAAAGAGGAAGCTCTGTTAAACCAGAGGAAGTATGTTGAGACAATAGTGCAAAGGTTTAATATGCAGGATAGTAAACCGGTGAAGGTTCCTATTCCTGTAGGTGTGAGGTTATCAACAGTGTCCCAAGACACAAGAAGAGGAAGAGGACATGTCCCGTGTTCCATATGCAAGTGCAGTCGGTAGCTTGATGTATGCCATTGTCTGTACTAGACCAGACATTGCACATGTAGTGGGAGTATTGAGCAGGTTTATGTCAAAACCAGGGAAGGAGCACTGGACAGGAGTGAAGCGGGTTTTCAGGTATTTGCGTGGCACTAGTGATTATGGTTTGTGCTACCAAGGAAGACCAGGATTGGACAGAGTGTTGGATATCTGTGGCTTTGTTGATGCAGACTGGGCTAGAGATCTGGATCAGAGAAGATCTACAGTGGGTATGTGTTTAACCTATTTGGAGGTGCAGTCAGTTGGATGAGTAAGAAACAATCTGTAGTGGCACTATCAACTACAGAGGCAGAATACATGGCAGCCACTCATGCAAGCAAGGAAGCAGTTTGGTTGCAGAGATTGTGTTCAAGTATGGGGTTAGTACAGGGACTTATAAGGATAGACTGTGACAGCCAAAGTGC
>APFE031247557.1:1256-34794 GCA_000404065.3 Pinus taeda | reverse complement strand
AGTATAACCTGGTTCAGACATAAACTTGTCAAATTTCAGATCCCACTGCCTTGGAGCCTGTTTTAAGCCATACAAGCTCTTCTTCAACCTGCACACAAGTTTCTCCTTCCCTTTCACTTCATATCCTTGTGGCTGCTGCATATATATCTCTTCCTCCATATCCCCATGGAGAAAGGTTGTCTTTACATCTAACTGCTCAAGATGAAAATCTTCAGCTGCTACAAGACTCAAAATAGTTCTGTTTGAAGTCATTTTAACAATAGGAGAAAATATTTCATCAAAATCAATACCTTTCTTCTGTGCAAACCCCTTCACCACAAGTCTAGCTTTGTACCTCTGTTTTCCTCCATCTTCTTCCTTCAACCTGTAAACCCATTTATTCTTCAATGTAGTTTTTCGTGTAGGCAACCTGACTAAATCCCAAGTCTGGTTATGCATTAAGGAGTCATCTCTTCTTCCATGGCTACCTCCCACTTCTTCCTGCTTTCAACCTGCATTGCTTCTTCATAACATTCGGGTTTACCAGAATCAGTCAACAATAAATAATATAATGAAGGAGAGTATCGTTCAGGGGGTCTACTTATCCTAGTAGATCTTCTAACACCACTTTCAGGTGTTTGGGCTGCCTGTTGTAGTTGTGATGGTTGCTGTTGTTGTGTGTGGTTGTTGATTATTATTATTTTCAGGCACCTTTACTTTTCAGTGATTTCATCAAGAACTGTGTATTCCTTGTTTTCTTCTTCCCGTTTCTTTTTCTGCAACTAATTCTTATACAAGACCTTTTCATTGATATTACATCTCTGCTCCTAATGATTTTGTGATTTTCATAATCATATAAGCGATAACCAAAATCATTAACACCATATCCAATAAAGGTACATTTCTTTGACTTTGCTTCAAGCTTTGTTCTATTTTCTTTATCAATATGGACAAAGGCCTCACAACCAAAGGCTTTAAAATAGAGTAGTTTACCTTTTTACCTGTCCATGCTTCCTCTGGAACACCACCATCCAAGGAACTTGAAGGCCCTCTGTTTATTAGATAAACAACAGTATCTACAGCATCTGCCAAAAACTGTAAAGGCAATCCTGCATGCAATCTCATGCACCTTGCACGCTCCATGATTGTCCTGTTCATCCTTTCTGACACACCATTTTCTTGTGGTGTTCTTGGAACTGTCTTCTCTCTGCGAATTTCATGCTCTGAACAGTACCTATCAAACTCTTTGCTGCAATATTCACCTACCTCCATTGTCTGATCTGAGACACTTCAATTTATTTCCTGTCTCAATCTCAACCAAAGCTTTCCATTTCTTGAAAGTTTCAAATACATCAGATTTATTCTTAATACAATAAATCCAAGTTTTTCTAGTTGCATCATCAATAAAAGTAACTTAATAACGAGAGCCACCGAGAGATGATACCTGAGTAGGTCCCTATACATCTGTATGCACAGGCTCTAATTTTTCATTCTTCTTTTCTTTCCCAACTCTGAGAAATCTGACTCTCTTCTGTTTTCCATAAATGCAATTCTCACAGAAGTCCAAATCAACATTCTTCAAACCCGGCAACAAATTCCTTGAGTGAAGAATCTTCATCCCTTTTTCACTCATGTGTCCAAGCCTATGATGCCATAATGCTGCATCTGATCCTTTGGAAGTTAAAGCACTAACAGAGTTAGAAATCCCATTGCATAAATACAATGTACCAACCTTTTCGCCTTTTGCTATTACCAGGGCTCCTTTGGTGACCTTCCAAGCTTTATCTGTGAAAGTTGTCACACAACCTTCACCGCCTAACTGCCTTGTTGAAATCAGATTTTTCTTTAGATCTGGAACATGCCTTACCTCCTTTAGTAGCCATTGGTTTCCATTCTGCTGTTTTACAAGAACCTTACCCATTCCAACAATTTTATAGTGTTTAGCATCACCCAAATGGACTTGTCCAAAATCTCCTTGAACATAGTCATGAAAGTATTTCTTATTAGGTGTGGCATGGAATGAGGCCCCTGAATCTACCACCCAGGAATCAGTAATATTTTCGAAAGAAAGAATCAAGGCATCTTGTAACACCTCACCTGTCACATTTTCTTCATGATTGTTTTCTTGCTGTGAATCTCCTTCTTTTCCCTTCTGAGATCTACAGTCTTTCTTTAGGTGTCCTTTCTTTCCACATTTCCAGCACACTATCACCGATCTGGACCTGGATCTGCCTTTCCTTGATTTACTGCGATATCCTGAGCTCTTTCCTCTTTCCATTTTTCTTCCTCTAGACTCTGCACTCAAAGCATTTCCCGATGTCTCACCAGAGCTTTTCCGTCACATTTCCTCGCTAAGGATAGCACCGACAACATCATCAAACTTTAAAGTACTAGATCCAGACACAGAGTTACTAATGGCCATTAATCAACCATTCCAACTTTCTAGCAATGAGCACAAGAATAATAGAGCTCTAACTTCATCATCAAAGTTTACCCCTACGGAACATAACTGACTTGTAACAGTATTAAAATCATTTAAATGATCTGCAACAGATCCACCTTCCGACATCTTCATATTAAATAATCGTTTCATAAGAAATACCTTGTTTGGGGCCGAGGGTTTTTCATATAGTTTCTCCAACGCCTTAATCAAACCCTCTGTTGTTGTTTCCTTCGAAATGTTGAAGGCGACCGATGCTAGAAGGCACAACTGTATTGTTCCAAGTGCCTTTCTATCAAGAAGGTTCCATTCTTCATCTTCCATATCCGTCGGCTTCTTTGCTTTTCCGCCCAATGTTAGGTATAGATCTTTCTTATACAGATAATCTTCCATCTGCATCTTCCACAATGAGAAGTTTTGGCCATTAAATTTCTCGACCCTAAACTTACCATCTTCCACCATTTCTCCCACTCGAACAAGGAACCCTTCTTTACTGCGAGTTTATCAACCAAATAGACCTTTGGCTCTAATACCGGTTGTTAAAAAATTATATATTACGGAGCAATGGAACACATAAAATATTGTAGAAATATAAACACAGAAAACGCATAAAACCAGAGAGACACAGATATACGTGGTTCACCCAGTTTGGGCTACGTCCACCCCGAACAGCTAGTCCTTCCTTTCTATTATCCAGCAAAATGAAGAGACGCAATCTACATCAGATCCATTCTAATATCCTCTGTTTTCTCTCACAGTCTCACCTCTCTGTTTCTCTCTCAGAGAATACACATCTATTACATAGCCTCAATACAATGCCCTCATACAAAGAGAGGGGTTGCCTTCTAGGGAAAGAAAAGCCCTAAGCTAAACATAAGTTCTACAGTCAGATCATCCGCCTAATAAACGGCCCAGATTGACTATAAATTACTATACTTTTACAAGGCAATTTTACATATGTTTTTAGCTTCAGGGGCGTTGCCCCCGAAACCCTCACTGGGGGACCGCTGGCCCACGGACCCCCCAGCCAAGGGGGATCGGCCCCCCCCCGCACCCCCCCGCGTGGAGGGGTGTACAAACTTCCGGCAGTATACATCCAGTTGAAACAAAGACCTCTAAATAATCATGCTCCACACCCAACAATTGCCAGTGGGGGCAAGGAAAATTTCCTCACAATATTTTTTCCAATAATTTATCTGTAGGGTTGCCATTTTTCAGCATCCAGATTGTACAAATAATTTCTCATTGTTGCTTAATAATAAAAACCCGCTCTTGTTGCACTGGTTTTCCCAAGTTGGGTTTTTCCATGGACTTTTGTCCAAAAATAACTGTATAAATTTTTGTGTGCATGCTAGAATATTTCTCAGTTTCCAGCGCTATTTTCTGCAATTTTATTTATGAAGGTTTCAGTGTGATTTATTTGATATTTTCTGTAACAAATAAATTGTTAATTAATTAACAATTAAAAGAATTAATTCCAGTTGTTGCAATAGAATTTCAATGGTGAAATTTTCACATGGTGTCATAGCGGCGTCATTGATCAACTGAGAAGCTCAGAAGCGGAGAGGGAAAATTCATTTGTTCAGAAGGAGCAACAGAACAAAATTTTTTGGTGTTGCACAGGACCTAGCCCAACAATTCAAATTGTTGAGCAAGGGTTTGATTTCTAGTTATAGGGTAGTAGAAAATTCTCTTTGCCCAAAATAGTGATTCCAACAGCCATAGGGAGCAACAGTTGCTTAGATATTCGTTGAGAATATTCTTGGGGGACATAGAGGGCTTTACAGCAGTTTGCGGTAGCATAATAAACATCAGGTGGAAGAGAGATAACACACATAGAGGGAATATTTCTCTCAAGGAATTTCGAGTTCTAGAAATCTGATTTTCCAGTTGCATTTTGGCAAAAGTTGTGAGCAGAGGTTTTCACTCTAGTAGGAAGTGTGTATAGCATAACCAATAGCCAAGTAGCAGCAAAGAGGGAGTTTTCGACCAATTTTTTGAGATGGTCATAGTTGGGCTTAGAGATCAGGATAGGTTGGAGGGAACCTCCAACTATGTCATCTAGAAGGCTGGGATGTCCTTCCTTCTAAATGAACATAGCCTAAAAGTCTATATAAATAATGTGGTTGCAGTACCCCAAGACCTTGATTAGCTAAAGGAGTACAAAATAGAAATGGAGAAGGAAAAGTGGATAATCTTGGATGGATTCCAAGATTATATAGTCTCACATATATCTGGTTAAAACACGGCTAAGGAGATGTGGGATTCTCTTTCCACAGTATATCAAAGTTCTTCTAAGCAGCAGAAGATGTTTCTCCAGGAGAAGCTGAGAAGCATCAGGATGTAAAAGGGAGAGAGCATAGATGTCTTCCTCACTAGGATTTAGGAGGTTCATGATCAGCTAGAAACCATTAGGGAAGTTCATCCTATCCCATCTTGGCAATGTGTCAGAGGATTGGAAGGTGTTTGTCCAAAGAATTTTGGGCAGAGACACATTGCCAAGATGGGATAGGATGTGGTATTATATACAACAAGAGGAGTTGAGGCATGTTCTATTGAAGAGTATGATCAACGGAAGCAATGCCAAGGTCATGAAGAGTGAGAGGGAAGAGGAAAATGTGGCCTTAGCATCAAAGGGTCCCAGTTAGGGGCAAGGAGAGAAGAAGAAGAAGAAGGACCTGTCAAAGGTCAAGTTCTTCAGATGTGGTGAGCTCGGTCACTACCATATGCAGTGTCATCTTAGAAAGAAGGAGAAGCAGGACCAGGCGATAACATCAACCGAGATAGAAAAGTTATCCTTCAGGTTGGAGGAATATTTCTCTATGATGGAAGGTATACCTCAAGGAGTGAGGTGGGGCGACATTGAGGTGTAGTCCAGAACTGCTTAAGTTTGGTCAGGGTCCATTGACTTGTCCTCCTCATGGATCATTACCTTATTACAGGGCCCCAAAATACTTAGTAGTAGGATGGATCAGTGTTAGTGATGCACTCAGATTCCTAAGTGACAACTGCAGACTAGTAGCCATCATATGTTGAAGAGTGCAATGCAATTTTGGCAGCAATGCAGAGTGACACAATAGTAGAGTCAGCAAAAACACATATTCCTTGGTGGATAGTGCAATAGATAGTACCAATCAAAGACTCAGGAGACAGATGAATCATATTGGACACATTTGATTCAGTATTTAGGATGCTTCTTAGTTGTAGTAGTGGAAACAACAGTTGAGAGGGAGTTGCAGTGCAGATGCAAGGCTAGAAGTTGTTTAACAGCGTCAACAGCAACACATATGCAACATCAGAGTTACATGATCATTGATGGGTAGTGTCTATACATCAACAACCCTTCATTAAGTTTCAATCTTGGTCATTGGAGCCCCAACAGAGGATTATAGGAAGAAATCGATGGGTAGATGGAGAACACACTTGAAGGGTTTGATTTCCTTAGAGAGTTCGATCTTTCCAGAGAGTCAACAGTTGTCGGAAGAGTTTAAGCTTCAGGAGGAATCTGACACAGTGAGGTCAAAGGAAGCCTTCTAGATTCGACGAGTGCATTTGCATTGAGGCAGAGATAACCACAATGATGTTGAAGCAGAGGCTGCGTAGAATCCTCTAGAGGCAATTCGATTTTACTGGAGAGAAAGCGAGTTTTAGTTCCAAAGGCCAGGAAAGGGTTATAAAAGGCTGAAGGTATAGTTTCTCAGCCAGTGGCAGACAGGGCAGCTATAGGAGTAGTTGATTTAGGCAGAGTGTGGAACAAACTACATAAGGGTGACATAGGCTTGTGCGGAGGTTATTTGGACAACCCACTTGGAGTTGCAACCAAAGACTAGATTGCCAGTGGGGGTGAGCAAAAATTCCTCACAATAATTTTTCCACTAATTTATTTGTAGGATTGCTAGTTTTCAACATCCAGATTGTACTCATAATTTCTCACTACTGCTTAATAATAAAAACCCTCAGTTGTTGCGCCAGTTTTCCTAAGTTGGGTTTTTCCGAGGATTTTTGTCTAAAAATAACCATGTAAATTTTTATGTGTGTATGCTAAAATATTTCTCAGTTTCCAACAATATTATTTTGTGCAGTTTTATTTTTGAAGGCTGTAGTGTGATCTATTTGATATTTGTCGCAACCAATAAATTGTTAATTAATTAACAATTAGAATAATTAATTCCAATTGTTGCAATAGAATTATCAGAGCAGCGTGATTGATCAACTGGGAAGTTGAGAAGTGGAGGGGGGAATTTTCGTTGTTCAAAAGGAGCAATAGGCTGAAATTTTCTAGTGTTGCGCTGGGCCTAGCCAGGTAGTTCGAATTGCTGGGAAGGGGTTCAATTTTCAGTTGAAGGGTAGAAGAAAATTTAATTTTCCCTTAATAGTTATTTTAGCAGGCAGAGGGAGAAGCAACAACTCAGATTTTCGCTGAGCATATTCCTTGGTTGGACGTAGAGGGTTTTGCAGCAGTTTGAAGTAGTAGAATCAGCGTTAGGTGGAAGAGAGATAACACACACAGAGGAAATATTTCTCTCATTGGATTTTGAGTGCTAAAAATCTGATTTTCCAACTACAATTTGCCATAAACTACAAGCAGAGGTTCTCACTTCAAGAAGGAGTGTGTATGACAGATCCAACAGCCAAGTAGTGGGAAAGAGATATTTTTCAACTAGTTTTTTCCACAGCTGGGCTTAGATATCAGGATAGGTTGGATGGAGCCTCCAACTATGTCATCTAGAAGGATAGGATGTCCTCCCTTCTAGATGAGCACGACCTGAAATTCTATATAGATAATGTGGTAGCAGTACCGCAGGACCCTGATCAACTGAAGGAGTACGTAAGAGAAATGGTGAAGGCAAAGAGGAGAATATTGGATGGAGTCTAAGATCATATACTCTCACATATATCTGGGAAGAAAATAACTAAGGAGATTTTGGATAGTCTTTCCTCGCTATATCATAGTTCTTCCAAGCAGTGGAATATGTTTGTCCAGGAGAAGCTGAGAAGCGTCAGGATGCAGAAGGGAAGGAGCATAGATGGATTCCTCACAAGGATTCAGGAGGTTCGTAATCATCTAGCAACCATTGGGGAGGAGACCCAACCTATAAAGCTTGTATAATTGGAACTAAACAGTGTGTCGAACGATTGGCAGGTGTTTTTCCAAATCATTTTGGGTAGACACACATTGCCAAGATGGGATAGGACGTGGGACGATCTACAATAGGAGGAGTTGAGGCGTGCTCTATTGAAGAGTATGATCAAAGGAATCAGTGACAAGGTCATGAAGAATATAGGGAAGAGGAAAATACTTCCCTAACATCCAAGGGTCCTAGTCAAGGGTAGGGTGCAAGAAGAAGAATAAGGACTTGTCAAAGGTCAAGTGCTTTAGATGTGGTGAGATCAGTCACTACAGTACACAGTGTCCTCTCAAAAATAAGGACAAGTAAGAGAAGAAGGACCAAGCAACAATGCCAGTTGATATAGACAGGTCGTCCTCCAGGTTGGAGGAAGACTTCTCTATGGTGGTGGCTATACCTCTAGGAGTGAGGTGGGGAGACATGGAGTTGTAGTCCATAATTGAAGAAGTTTGAGAAGGGTGCATTGAGGTTTCCTCCTCATGGATTATTACCTTGCTACGGGGTCCCACAATATTCAGTAGCAAAATGGATCAGTGTCAGTCATGCACTCAGGTTCCCTAGTGACAGTTGCATACTAGTAGTAGTTAGTTGTTGAGGAGCGCAGTGTAGCATTGGCAGAAATGCATATTGACACAATGGTAGATTCAGCAACAACACATATTCCTTGGTGGACAATGCATTAGCTAGTAGCAGTCAGAGACTCAAGAGATAGATGCATCATACTGAAAACAAATGATTTAGTATTTAGGATGCTTCTTAGTTGTAGTAGTAGTAGTATTAGAAATATTTGAGAGGGAGTTGCAATGCAAATGCAGGATTGGCAGCAGTTTAGTAGTGTCAGTGGCAGCACAAATGCAACATCGGAGTTGCGCGGTTGTTGGTGGGCTGGCTAAACATCAGCAGCGTGACAGAGGTCGATACAGAGAAAGAGTATTGTGGAAGGATGTGCAACACTAGAGCTGGAGAGAACACCTTCCTCGCTAAGAGTGAGTGTTAGTTTTTATAGAATCGAAGGTGTTTTAGCTTGAAGCTTTGTGGAGAGGCTAAAACACATAAGTTTTCCATGACCGAGAAATAATTTATGGAAATTCCATCTAGAAGTGTCTCAATTATATTATTAGATTATTTTTAAATATTTCCTAAGTATAAACTTAGGAAATATGGTTAATTAATCAGTATTAATTGAGATAAGGTGTAAATAATCTAGAAACTCACACAGATCGACTTTCATATAATCTTGGCCCTTGATTAAGTTTTAATCTTCGTTGTTGGAGCCCCAACAGATGATTATAAGAATAAGTCGATGGGTAGAGGAGAACACACTTGAGGGGTTCGATTTCCTTAGAGAGTTCGATCTTTCCAGAGAGTCAGCAGTTGCCAAAAGAGTTTGAGCTTCAAAAGGAAGCAAAGACAGAGAGGGGTGGAGACAGTGAGGCCAGAGGAAGCCTTCTAGATTCAACGAGTGCATTTGCAAAGAAGTAGAGATAACCACAGTGAGTATGACACAGAAGCCTCTAGAGGCAATTCGATTTTGCTGGAGAGAATTCGAGTTTCAATTCGAGAGCCTGGGATAGGGTTCGAGAAGGCTAGAGAGACAATTTCTCAGCCAATGGCAGATAGGACAGCTACATGAGTAGCTGATTCAGGCAGAGTGTGGAACGAACTACACAAGGGTGACGTGGGTCTGCACAGAGGCTATTTGGACAACACACTTGGAGTTACAGTTAGAGCCTGTATTGCTAGTGGGGGTGAGGTGAATTTCCTCACAATTTTTTGCTAAAAATTTGTCTGTAGGATTTCTAGTTTTCGACATCTAGATTGTACCAGTTTTTCCAAGTTGGGTTTTTCCGGTGACTTTTCTCAAAAAATAACTGTGTAAATTTTTATGTGTGTGCTAGAATATTTCTCAGTTTCCAACACTATTATTTTCCACGGTTTTATTTATGAAGGTTGAAGTGTGATTTTCTATATTTGTCGTAGAAAATAAATTGTTAATTAATTAATGATTAGAAGAATTAATTCTAGTTGCTATAATAGAATTTCAATGGTGAAATTTTCACATTTATATGGTTTTGCAAGCAAGCATACATTGACTTGAGTAGAACTTGTTGAGGTGTCTTATTAATAAAATATCTCATAAGGTCATCCCCTTCACCTCAAGCATTCACAAAAGCATCAATTCAAAGAACTTGAAAGTTATACCGAGAGTAGGGAGTCACAACATCCTTCTAAAAACACTTGGAGTTAGGGGAACATGAGTTCTACTACTTTCTTCAAGTTGAATTAGTCTTTTATTCCAGCTGAATTTATCTGCACACCAATAAACTAGCTCTTTGAAATCAAATACTTCAATTATACATCCATCTTGTGATATTATTGTAGTCCAAACTCATCTAAATTTTTTCCTCTAGTGTGAGCCCCGAGAACAATTTATAAACTCTGGGCCGTTGAAAATCAAGGTCCTCACATTCAAGAGTTTTGATAATATATCCATAGAATGGTTATTTTATTTTAGTTGTAATCTTTGTTAAACAAGTTTCATCAATAGTTGGTGGTCCTATGGAACAATATCTCATTTAATGAGGATATAAGTGGTATTAAGTGTTATTAAATTTTTCACGAACTTGTCATAATATCCCATGTAGAATAAAATGATTCGTTAATCAAAATTGCCACTCATATATGAAATATAGATGGAAAATTTATGAAATATGTGCATCATTAATAGTGATGTCAACCAATATGTGTCAAGGATGTAGTGGCAACGAAACTTCAATTGACCTCCAAAGTAATGCTTATGTAGGATCCATGTTTGAATAATTGACTAAGTATGGAATACTACATATGTGCAATTTGAATAATGTGGAGGACAATATGGTGATTGGAAAAATGTGGGATGCAAGATACCTAAAGTTCTTTTGGACTTTCAGCTCCCACAAATGAGAAATAAACTAAGTGCGAAAATTATGCTCTGCATTTTGAATGATACAAAAATCAAAATGGTGGTTGTGGAAGTGTGATATGGGAGTGTGGTAAGTTGTCAATATAGTTCCCCTTACCCCGCAAGTCATAAAATAAATTATGGAAAAGGGGCAGAGATAGGGTAATGTGGAAGTTATGGTATAACAATCTCGAGAGTCAAGTTCTCCATATTTAGAACCATCAAAATGACTAAGTATGAGATGATTTAAAGTGATGTAGGCACACAAATGTCAGAGTAAGATGATGCAGGCCCTCACATTTCATAAAAACGATAGTGTTCTAACCTTGCAAGGGTTGAGAAATGTAGGGACTCGGGTTGTAGAGGTAGAAGTTAGCATTCCCCACAACACATAAATAACAAAAATGGCTAAGTAACAAAGTATTGTGAAGGTTTAAAAAAAGAAGTCTCTTGCATTACATAAAAAATGCATAAGTGTTTGGAGTATTTCACTAGTATATGATAAATTGAAAAATAAATAAGGGATCACATTGAAGCTCATCAAAGTACATAAACACTGATTAAGGAATATTGATCAACAACTTGTTACTCTTTTGTAAGATTCTTTGTTTAACCTAAAACAAGTGTCTACACTTGTTGGAGATCATTGAATCAACACTATGTAATCCATTGCTAGCTTTGGCTATAACCTTTTAAATATATAATAATACTTATGTTTTGGTTTAAATAAAATGTAACACTGTTAATCATTAACATACCAATACATTTTATAAATCAAACAACATCAACATCATCATGAGATAAAAATGTATAATATGCACGAATGATAAAATCAAAATCAATATATATGTCAAATATACTTCTCAAATCAAATATACATGCCAAATAATATAAATTGGCTTCCTCAATATACATAGCAACTACTATTAAGTCTTCCACAAGATCCAAAAGAATCGGAACCTATAATATATAATAAATGATCCATAGTCTAATATATACTCCAGTAGCATCTACACCACCCAATAATATTATAGAGGATATGGGATTAGTAGTTAGTACAGTAGGTGGATTAATGGATGATGCAAGTGGAGAAACATGCAAAGAAACAAGTACTACAGATGGTGGTGCATGTGTAGTAGTATGTATAGTAGTAGATCATGCAACTAATGATGCAGGTGGATAAGGGGGAGGAGAAGGAGACGAGGCAGTAATTTCCTTAGGAAATAAATCAAAAGAAGAAGATTGACAAGTACTCAAAATCTAGAGTGGTTTTAGGGAACCAACAATAAGATGTGTCAAAAATTTCCTATCATAAGGAATGTTTTCATATATCTTACAAACTTAGGGTCTTGCGCAGTCACTTGAGGTCATACTATAACTACTTCAAATCTAGCCAAAGTGTACATAAATTATTTTTCACCTACTAATGAAATCTACAATCTAGTTTTTAATGCATGACATGTATCTATGCTTGAGTAAACTCATTGATCTCATATATCTCTACATCTGATAGGGGGGACCCTTCACCAACATATGATTAAATTATCTAAAAAAATATTAGACACCATAAAATACACAATTTAAGCATTTTTTTTTTTATATAATTGATCACATTACTAATCAAAACATAACTATAATATTACTTCTCATGTTTGATGGCTTGACTTGACTAAATAGGCTATTTGAACATCTTTTCTAGGAAATCCCTTTCCTTAATAACTAGTAGATGCAAAACCTTTGAACTCACTCAACTACAAGGGTGCTCCAACTTGCCTCTCTTGGACAACATTTAACCCCACATATGCACACACACAAACATTAATCATTGATATATGAGAGAGTCAAAAAAATGTTGGCTAAATGACAAGAAACCTCTCAAAAGATAAAGCAAATAACTTAAAAGTAACGGGGAAAATATGTCTCCGGTTGAACACACTTTAATAATAATTGGAGAATTACAAAACTATCGTAAAATAATGGAAAACCACCTAATGAATTTGGGGTTGTGAAAAAAAAAAAAACAATCTACATATACATAAGAGGGGAACCAATGCATTAACCATGAAAGGTATGATGTGCCAGTGTCATAATGATCAATCATAAGCACTTAACTTCATCTACTCTAAATGAATAAAATTTCAAATGGTTGCTTGAAAGGTGGAATTCAATAGGGTTAGTGATGCTTCCATTGACATAATGTTGCATATATAAATACCAACCTTAAAGGTCTATTTTAGGTTTATTTTCCTTTATCCCAATGGCATATTAGCTACACTAATAAGTTTGTGTTCCCCTTGAAGAAGTTAACCTTCTTGTAAAACTTGACAAGGCCAACACCCCTAAAGAGACCACTAGTCTAATGTGTAATAAGGTGAGGAAACGCATCCTTCTCTCTCGCTGGCCTCCAACATATGCATGAACTTATATGGGTTGACCTGATGTGGTTATCCTTAATTCATATAAAAATCTCTCGAGAAAATATATCTATAAAATAAACAATCCATATTAAATTACAATTTGTAATATTCATTAAATGTGGAATATTTTTTGCCATAAAAAATGTGTTAAATTAATTGGTGAACCCATTTTAACTAAATGTGCCATATACAATGCATTACAAATTTCTAGGTGCATTGAAAATTTTGATGCACCATTTTTATAATATCACACTAGTAGAAATACTCTTACTAAAAGCTTCATGCACTAATGAGTTTTAAAACTATTATACATTATTAGTGTGTCAATTGTATTATCATGCACCGACACTAATGCACCATGATATTTTTATCACATTGACAATTATAATTGTGAAAAATGACAAAGAGCACTAATTAGAAGTGTTTGGTGCACTTGGAATGCTTATATGCATTGCGCACTAATGCCACTTAAATAGGAATACTGCATTTATGCATTTATATATGCACTAACGACATTTGGTGTTTTCATTGAACATTGTCAATGTGTCTAAACTTTTGTGGAGTAGCATGAGCAGTGCATACATGCATATATTAAAAAAGAGTGCATAAAATTTTGGTATGCTAAACTTAACTTTTCATTGTGCGTGCAATGCTCTAAAGAACCCCAACTTGATGAACCCTATAAAAACATCAATAAGTAATGCAAACTGAATTTCAGGGCCATGTCATTGAGAACTTTTAAATTTGATTTTTTTTGCTAGGTTATGTGAGTTCTGAGATGACTGGCACACCTAACATGTGGCTCGAGTAGCTTCTAACCAGGGTATCTAAGCCATCAAAATCATCGAGGTATCTCTCCCGACCTGGGCCACACGAACCCTTAACATGGGTGTAATTTTTCCCACATAGTTTCCAACCAGTGACCCTTACACCACTGTGTGCCTTTATAGAGCACCATATCTCCATCTGATCTACGCCTCATGGGAAAAAAAATAAAAATAAAAAACTAAAGCCTAATTTAAAATTTTAAACCAATAAAAATGTAAATTAGGGATAAGAATCCATTTACTTGATAGCTTCTCTACATGGGAGGCAGGGTTGTCAAATAGAAAAAAAGAATGAAAATTTTGTACCATTTGCAAAATTCCAAAATGAATCCAAATCCAGTAAAGGAATTGAGAAATTTGGATATCAAGTATCACCACATAATAGGGAGATAGTAAGCACTAGTACTTGTATGGCTTGTAACATTTATTGAAGGTTAGAAACAAAATTTCAATTTTATTTTTTCAAAAAATAATTACCCTATTACTATACACCATATATATTGACACATTGTGCATGTCTAAGTGTAGTGTGCATTCATGATTTATTTATGTATTTATATTTTTTTTAACTCTACATTGGTGTACTTGGTAGTGTTTTGGACCAACATGGGTCAATATTTTGCATGCATCGAGAAGCTTTTTTGAAAACAAAAATGACATTTTACTAGATTGGTGCACCCTATATATTAGGGTGCACAGTTTATATCCATATATTAGCCTACATTTGGTGTGCTTGGTAGTGTTATGCATTTGTGTGGGTTGATATATTAGATGCATTAAAATTTTTTATTACAAATGAAAATTATTACAAATATTTAACCTAGCTTGGTGTACACTATATCTTAATGCACTAGTGTGTGTGTGTATATAGGTATAAGCTACACCAGTTATACACATGCGCACACAAAAATGTGCTTGGTATTGTTACACTAGTGTAGCTTAGTTTCTAAAATACATTATAAATATTTAAAAATATATATATTACAAAATATTTTAACCTAACTTGGTGCAAGTGGCATGGCTACACATCGATGCAATTAAACCTATTGCGTATACCAACAATATTCTCCTTAGGAAAATCAAATACCTAGCACAGTGCAATGTTATGATTGTGCATTGGTGCTATTTGATAGATTATGCACATCAACAAGGATTTCTTGAAAAAATGTTTGCTATTATTTTACTTTTTATGAATTATGTTACCCACCTCAATTATAGTGGCAAGGTACTAGTGCAATTGTTTATGGAGTTCATTGTTGCAACAATATAGTTGAAGCACATTGAATAAAAACATATGAAATTTTTATCACATGAATCCAGTAGAAATAACCTCTAAAAATAGAGAAAGGGGAAGTGATTATGTGCAAACCTCCACTAATTGTTGTTCTCTTTGTAGTGAAGGGTGAGGCACATGGTCCTCCTCATCTAATATTGAGGTACATTCCTATCAACTTGAGGATTCAAAGAATATTTCATTGTAAAGAACTATATTGTGAGGGTGGGACACATCTCATGGAAGTGAGTAATGGGTTATGTGAATCCCAACAAATTCAGTACCATGAAGCATGCAAAACATACATCGCCCAATAAATTTAGGGTTAAAATATGAAATCTTTTGTTAAGCAAAACGATGGAGGAATTTAACCTTTATTCCCTCAAAAACTAACTAATTTGTGTGGTTAGTAGTAGTAATTAATAACAATACCCCCAAAGGTTATCCATGAAGAATGAATATCTTATGTTAGCTCTTCATAGTTCTTGGTAGAAGCCAGGGAAATGGATTAGATGTCTTCCTCCAACAATCAATTGATAACTAAAGCAAATATGGGAAGGGGTATAGGTATATAATGTATCAATACCCATCCTAATTGAGAGGTATTTTATGTTCTATGCCTTATGTGCATACACTATGCTTGTTTATATAAGACTAGGAGTTGGTTTTGTAGGCATGTTTATTGGTTTGTCTATATTTGATAATTATTTGGCATACTTGTTTTGGTATTACTATCTTCTTTGGTGCTAACATGTTCCATATATAATAACATCATAGGTCTTATAAATAAAGGGCATCATGGATGTGAATGTTGTGGACCTTCTATAAATGTTAGGTTGTCCAATGACTTATGAAAATATTTATATCATTGCGCAACAATATTCCCCCTTAGAATACCTCCCTCACATAACAATGTCATCTACTTTCGCTGGTAAAGTAGACAAAATCTGGAGACTTAAGACATCGACATTAGCACATTTCCTTAAGGAATATGAAATAGAGAAGGAGAAAAAATTGTGGTGTTTTTCAATTCAAATAGAGAGCCTATGCTTGATGATCTTGAATTTTTTAACACCTTGTTGATAAAATTCCAATTGGGATGAAAAGGAAGTCTATGTTTTATGATCTTCTATATTGGAAATATCGTAAGTTTGCCCACTTACTAGATCTAATGCATATTTTTCTGCAATATAGGTTATATTATATGCACTCATGGTATCATGCCAATTAGTTTCGAATAATTTTATTTTGCAGTGTCAATATATTTTGCTTGTGTATGGATGTGTGAACCATGACTCTCCATGGTACTTGCAATGTGCCATATCTAATTATCAACATTTGTATGGTGGATTACATCAAAGGCAATTCACATGGATAACATTCCATGGTATTATCAGGAGATATCTAAGATTGTTCTAATGTTTGACAAATATTTTCCCAAGAGTCTCATGGACTTACAAGTCCATCTTCTAATTTACCTAGTTGATGAGGTTGAATTAATCAAGGTGGTGTCATGTTTTTTTAGGAGAGGTGCATGAAAAAGTTGAAAGGTTTTTTTTTTTTTTTTTTTTTTGAAAGGGTAAAACATGATGGGTCTATGATGGAGGGGTACACAATATATGGGTCAATTTATTATGTTAAAAATTCCATAACAAATTTACATGTTATGAACCTTGTGACTTAAAAATAATAAAAAAACCTATGGTTGCATTTCTCTTCGAGGGGAAAACCTCCTTTTAAAATGAATACAATGTACAAAGGCAATATTTGATGATCATAAGACTAGGTCTCCTTAGTATATATATAGGAGAAATAGGGTATAATTATAATAAAGTGGGACCATGAAAGGTTCTAGGGTACATTATAAAAAAACAATAGAAATGTAATCATTCAATGTCTAGGGTTTAATAAGGGGTCTTATGGTTAACATGGGGCTTAACATGCCCCTCCAGTTCAAATAATTATTGTCCCCAACATTTGACCAACTACTAGTGACTCTACATGACAAAGTCATCTTCTATTAGATGAGATACTCCACAATTTTTAGATTAGTCAATTGTTTAACCCTTGTTTCAAGTATTGTTTATTCTTCCACTATGATTTTCCCTTCTTCATTTATCTCTAGTATACTTCCAAGCTGCAAATTAATGTCATAGTCATAACCTCAAGTAGGTGGAAAACCCTGACGCAGGAGCATTCAACTCAAGGAAAATCATTATATTTTAGTAAACATAGGGGTATTGTGTTTTCAAGGAAGTTGGGTTTCTAAGTGTGAATTAAATGTAATTATTAATGTTTTGAGTGATTTTAATGAGAGAAGCTAGAATAGGAATTAATTGAGTATTGGGAGGCATATTTGTAAATGTTCTTGAATGTAGGAGAACATGAGAGATTTAGCATAGTTGAGAGATTTAGGGATTTGAGAATTGATTGTAAATCTTAGATTAGGAGTTAGTTCATGAATTTATGGATTAGAGAGAAGTTTTAGGAATAAGGAAGAGATTTAGGAATTTTGTTAAGGAATTTATGGATCTAAACCAGAATTGGTTTTAGAATCCCTTGCTATAAATGTAAGCCTAAAAGGCAAAGACCGAGGTTAGAAAACAAAAAGTTAGATAGGCTAGACAGATAGCTAGAGTGTGGTTTTAAGCCTACAGGCAAAGTGTAAACAGAGGCCACTGATATTAGAACATCAGACCAGAGAGACAGAGATCTCATTCTATAATTAATTGGTTGTAATTATATATACAGAGATTAATTCAAACCCTGTATAAGTGTGTGATTGAGTGTTGAATGATAAATTGAGTGTATCAGAGAAGTGCATATATATAATTATGCAGGCGAAGTGCAGAGAACGCAAAGAGGTAGAGTCGAGGCGAAGTTCAGTGAATACACAGAGGAGGAGACAATACAAAGGATCGTAAAGGGTCGTAGAACCAATTGGAGAACCTAAGTGATGCTATGGAATGATAAAGATTAAGAATTCATAGAGTTAAGCTCAAGCGGAAGTGAATTGAGTTGTGGAAGAGTGAAAGGGCGAAACCTTTGAAAAACCCGAAAACCACAGAAAACTGAAGAAATGGCGAAAATATAAGTGAAGCGAAAGAACGAAAGAAATGAAGTATCGGCGAACCGTAGTCGTTGGATCTTTATGATCAACGGCCAAGATTAAATCACATCGGCGAAATCCTTTTGGAATTATAAGAACCAGGCTTTGGACAAGTGCGATGCGCGATCGCCGATTGATCGAGAACCATTGGACCGGAACCAGATCAACGGTCACAATCTAATCGCAAATCAGAGATCGCAAGGGCAAGTGACAATGGACCATAGAATTGCAATGTTGCAACAGCCGATACGTCGATCGCCAATGAAGCGTTGATCGGGATCGGAGCGGAGAATGTGACATGTCAAGTAAGTGGACCTGATGGAGTTATATGGCACAGTTGTATATGTTTTGAAATCCGATATTGCGTTAATTGCATATCGGATGCGATAGAACCCTGTGTTAATAAAACCCACAGAGGAGCGATTAGCAACTGCGGTAAAGTGAGCATCGATATCTGTGCAGAGGCCGTATAAAGGTGGAAAATGTATGTTTATGCGTATTTCCTTTGTAAATGGTTTTTAATGGAATTAAGTGCAGATAAGGGGTTTATGTGTTAAATTATATGTAAGTCCAACATTATCAAAGGATATAAGGGTTTCATGCGATAAGTGTTATGTAACCAATGTTAAAGAGGGGGAAAGTTATATATATGCGGCTAAGGGTTAATGGAAGGTTTAGAAGGGTGAATAAGTCCCGATATTAACATTAATGAAGGTTATGAGGAGTTTTAAAGTCCTAATAGGAAGGATTTAATGAAAGGCTTTAAATAAAGTCATATGTGAAGGTTTGAAGGTTGATAAAGTCTCGATACATGCATATTGAAGGAAGGGTTAAATTATGATGGGTTTAATAAAACATTCTGCATAGAGATTTATGAAAGGGGCCTTAACATGATGTAATGAGGAATAACTCGTTTGGGAGTTAAAATTCCTGGGACAGACAGCTATATGCATAGACATATGCATACTATGGGTGTAAGTAGGGGTAACCCTGCGTCATTTGGTATTAGAGCATAATTGTAATTGAAACAATCGATGTTAAAACAGAACAAAGAAATTCTATGTGAATGAATTGAGAACAAAGTTATGTGTAAAGATGTTTATGCAAGTAGAGGGGATCATATTTTAATTTGACACATAGTAAGGATACAGAGGTAAGGTATAACAGAATATTGGAACTCGCAGATGCAAGGAACAGATGACAACCCTTTTAAAGGGCAGGAAATGGTGGAACAAGATCATGTAGAGATCTTGAAGGTGAGGTGATATGTTTTGTTCTGATTTGAATATTGGAGAATATGTGATTGTTATATTGATACACAGGTGACAACATAAGGAGGTGAGAAGTTGCAACAATAGCCTAAGAGCACAGAGTGCTCAAGAGAAAATGAGAACAACTTCCAACTGTGGTTGGGTAGAAGTTGTTAAGGCAGCTCCACAGTTGTGATTGTGGGTAGAGTTGTCTTAGAGATAACAATTCCAGCAAAAGAAGTGTTGGGTAGAATTGTTAGTCAGCAAGAGGTTTGAGGAAAGAACCAGAGAGATGTTGAAATACTGAGTTCAAAGGAGAGAAGCTTAGTAAAGCATATGTAGCAAGGAGGAGACTTGTTACTACAGAGGTAGTGTTGTAGCTCACAAAGGCAATTCCACAAAGGATGTGGGTAGAATTTCCAAGGTAATGAAGGAAGCTAGTAAGACTTTCTAAGTGAAAGAAGAAGTGGTCAGAACCAAGTATTTCATGGTGATTGAAATAAAAGAGGACAATTGTGTTCTTGAAAAGGTGTAGATGAGTTGAAGAATAAAGGAGCACAGAAAAGTGCTCAAAGGAGGTTCCAGAGATAAGAGAACCAAGGGCTTGCCAAAAGACCAAGTACAGAGGAAAGCTTGGTGAGGTAAGTTGCAACAAGGAGGACTTGCTGTTGTAGAGGCTTTAATGCAACTCATAGTGAGTGAGTGAGGAGCTCATGAAGATAGAGAAGAAGAAGATGGCTACTAACATTCATAATAGAGGTTCTGAGGAAGACCACAACAGAAGAAAGATGAAGAAAGAAAATGCCAAGGCAAATGGCAAGAGGATGAGTCAAGAGGAAATCGACAGAGAGATCGCTGAGATGAAAGAACAACTCGATGTATTGATAATGATGCTAGAGGAAAGTCAAAGACAAGGTTGGGTATTAAAGAAGAAGCCAGTGAAGTGGCATAAGTTGCGGAGAAGGCTACAGCAGAGGCAAGTAAGGTGGCTGATGGAAAAACTCAGAGAAGCTAAGTTGGAAATGGAAGTGTCCATTTGTGAACCAGAGCAGGGTGAAGTTCTGGGTGAAGATGAAGACTTGAAGACTGAAACTTCAAGTGAGGGAAAAAGGTTTGATGATTTTAAATCTGCTAATTTGTGTATGTTTACAGGTGAAACATGTAAAGAAGGACAATTTGTTGATATTGTCATAAAGAGGGAAGAAGACAAGCAGATTCTAAATTATGTTTTAAAAGAGGAAGTAGAGAAGGATATCAAGCAATCAAGTAAAGGACTTGATAATATTGAGGAGAAGACCATCGAAATATTTCTAAGTCATGTAAAAGACTTGGAACAGTAGGAGGAATTGGTGATTGAATCATCAAATGAGGTCATGATGTCTTGTGTTTTTACAACTGACAGGTTGTGTATGAATGTAGGTATTGTAGAAGATAAACCATTTTATGGAAATGTCTTGAATGAAGCTGAAAATTTCCAGGTAAAGTATGATGATGATTGCCTTTCAAATGAAGATCAAGTTGAGTTATTACAGCAAAAGGAGTTCATAAATTCCATGCCTAATGGAGGAAATATCTTCAATAGGAATGAGACAATTATGTCTTATGATAAGAAATTTGCTATTGAAGAGGATAACGAGGAATTGATTTTCTTAAATAATCAAAGGGAAAGTGATGGAGAAACATCTAAAACTATCAAAGGGATAGAGGATCAAAATTTTATTCTAATCACGAATGAAGAATTAGTGTCAACAAGAAGTTATGCTTGTGACAAAGAAGAAGATAGCGAGGATTATATAGAACTTTCGGGAGAAATTCCGAGTGAGACGGAAAATTTGTGGCAGGAGTTAAGTCTTTTGGAGAAA
The DNA here is from genome assembly GCA_000404065.3 of Pinus taeda. Taxonomy (NCBI): domain Eukaryota; kingdom Viridiplantae; phylum Streptophyta; class Pinopsida; order Pinales; family Pinaceae; genus Pinus; species Pinus taeda. The sequence goes on along the minus strand of APFE031247557.1, from coordinate 13,567 downwards.
AGGCTAGAAGACCAAAAAGTAAGTGTTCAGGTTGTAAAATCAGAATTGAATGAGAATGAAGAAGTTCACTACAGTGGACAAGATAGAAATACATCATTATAACAGATGGTGTGGAGGAGAGACTAGATGACAGTCTCATGAATTCTTTTGAGAATTCAAATCAACATATTGATGTGTTGATAGAGGAGGAGAAAACAGAGTAGCAAACTAAATTGTTGCCAAAGAAGGAAAAGGCACATAAGTCTTATGTTTTTTATTTTAATAATTGTTTTATGAGTGCAGGTTTAGTTGCAGATGCTGGAGGAAATTTGGCACAGATGAGTAGCCAAACAAAAACGGAAGAAGAAAATTATGTGGAAGAATTTAATCCATGGAACAAAGATGTTAATTGCTGGACAGAATGTTGGAAATTCAGAATTCAATGCAAAAAGAGATAGTCTTGACAAAGGGTAAGGATGAAAGGGAGGCAATCAGAATAAGTGAACAAAAAGTAAACCATCAACTACAAAGTGAAGGTAACCAACAACAGTTTGAAGAGTTAGTGGACAGCAGCAACAACCTGAAACAGAGAGAAAGAAACAACAATAATTGGCAGAATATGGACCAATCCGAGGATGAACTGGAGACAGAGATTAATAATTATGGAAGTTGATGATGAAACAGTCCATATGGAGGAGAATGATAGCAGCAGGAAGCATGATCAATCAGAGTATGAACCTGATTGACAAGGAGAATAAGATGAAACAGAAGACAGCAGAAGTACAACAATAGCAAAGGAACAAAGCATTTGGGTAGCTACAAACTAAAGTTTGGGACCCTGGAGGTTTTATATCAACTTATGAACACACATGATCAGGAGATCATGAAAATTTTCTACTTTGGGAGTCTAATGCAGGAGCATTCAGCTCAAGGAAAATCATTGTATTTTAGTAGACATAGGGGTATTGTGTTTTCAAGGAAGTTGGGTTCCTAAGTGTGAATTAAATGTAATTATTAATGTTTTGAGTGATTTTAATGAGAGAAGCTAGAATAGGAATTAATTGAGTATTGTGAGGCATATTTGTAAATGTTCTCGAATGTAGGAGAACATGAGAGATTCAGGATAGTTGAGAGATTGAGGGATTTGAGAATTGATTGTAAATCTTAGATTAGGAGTCAGTTCATGAATTTATGGATTAGAGAGGAGATTTAGGAATTTTGTTAAGGAATTTATGGATCTAAACCAGAATTGGTTTTAGAATCCCTTGCTATAAATGTAAGCCTAAAAGGCAAAGACGGAGGTTAGAAAACAAGAAGTTAGACAAGCTAGACAGATAGCTAGAGTGTGGTTTTAGGCCTATGGGCAAAGTGTAAACAGAGGCCACCGATATTAGAACATCATACCAGAGAGACATAGATCTCATTCTTTAATTAATTGCTTGTAATTATATATACAAATATTAATTCAAACCTCGTATAAGTGCGTGATTGAGTGTTGAATGATAAATTGAGTGTATCAGAGAAGTGCATATATATAATTATGCAGGCGAAGTTCAGTGAATACACAGAGGAGGAGACGATACAGAGGATCGTAAAGGGCCGTAGAACCAATTGGAGAACCTAAGTGATGCTATGGAATGATCAGGATTAAGAATTCATAGAGCTAAGATCAAGCGGAAGTGAATTGAGCAACGGAAGAGAAAAAGAGCGAAACCTTTGAAAAACCCAAAAACCGCAGAAAACTGAAGAAGTGGCGAAAATCTAAGTGAAGCGGAAGAACAAAAGAAATGAAGTATCGGTGAACTATAGCCGTTGGATCTTTATGATCAATGGCTAGGATTAAATTGCATCGATGAAATCCTTTTGGAATTATCGAAACCGAGCTTTGGACAAGTGCGATGAGAGATCACCGATTGATCGAGAACCATTGGATCAGAACTAGATCAATGGTCGCAATCTAATCGCAAATCGAAGATCGCAAGGGCAAGCAACAGCAGACCATAGAATTGTGATGTTGTGACGGCTGACACGCCATTCGTCGATGAAGCACTAATCGAGATCGAAGGGGAGAATATGACATGTGAAGTAAGCGGACCCGGTGGAGTTATATGGTGCAGTTGTATATGTTTTGAAATCCGATATTGCGTTAATTGCATATCAGATGCGATAGAACCCTGTATTAATAAAACCCGCGGAGGAGCGATTAGTGACTGCGATAAAGTGAGCATCAATATATGTGCAGAGGCCGTATAAAGGCAGAAAAGGTATGTTTATGCATATTTCCTTTGTAAATGGTTTATAATGGAATTAAGCACGGATAAGGGGTTTATGTGTTAAATTATATGTAAGTCCAACATTATCAAAGGATATAAGGGTTTCATGCGATAAGTGCTATGTAACCAATGTTAAAGAGAGGGAAAGTTAATATATATATATTATAATATATATATATATATATATGCGGCTAAGGGTTAGTGGAAGGTTTAGAAGGGTGAATAAGTCTCGATGTTAACATTAATGAAGGTTATGAGGAGTTTTAAAGTCCTGACAGGAAGGATTTAATGAAAGGCTTTAAATAAAGTCATATGTGAAGGTTTGAAGGTTGATAAAGTCCCAATACATGCATATTGAAGGAAGGGTTAGACTATGTTGGGTTTGATAAAACATTTCGCATAGAGATTTATGAAAGGGGCCTTAACCTGAGGTAATAAGGAATAACTTGTTTGGGAGTTAAAATTCCTGGGACAGACAGCTATATGCATAGACATATGCATACTGTGGGTGTAAGCAGGGGTAACCCTGCGTCAGACCCTTAGGCATTATCCCAAATACCTTAGAATGATTATTGATAACTTTATGGAGATCCCTTCAGATAGATGATATTGACATCTGAACATTTAGTGAACACAAATGCACAATTACACCTTGGTGCCCCTTTTTTAGTATTTTTTTCATTCTAGTAGAGCAAATCACTTTAGAGGGTTTCCTTTGGATACCTTATTGGCCCCTAATTTTGACCTTTTTCACCATGCACATTCAACCATTTCTATCATCCCTTACCTTCATATCATGATCATATTTGCCATATTTTGGCCTCTTTTTGTACATTAAGGTAAAATAATTAAGTCTTTTAATTCTTAGAATTTTTAGTAAAAATTGGGTATTAAAAAATATTTTTGGCAGAAACAGAAATTCCCGTAATGGCTCCATTGAATTCGTATGTGCAGGACACCTGGGCACAAACTAAAGATAGATTCGAGAAGTATAGGAACCAAAGATGAACATATTCTTATTGGCACACTCCAAATGAGTCAGAACATGCCCGATCAAAGTTGGTCAAACTTGACCGATCATTTAGGAAATCCCCTGATTCAGGGACAGTTTTGTGATTTTGTGGAAACTTCTCATATTTTGTGCAACAAAGGGATGGATTCAACCTTAGTCGGTGCAATAGGACTCTCATTGGTGGTTACTTCCATTATAGCTGATTTAGTTATACTTTTAACCTATTTAAGCACAACAACTAAACAATTATGAACATATATTATTATCATTGTGATTAATCTCTTTTGGAATACATTTGAAGACTTGCTCTATTTTTCTTATGCTTCATTGTTGTCGGATTTGAATGGTGAATTGTTATAGCTGATTGTTTTAGAGGTGTACCAAGAAAAGGTGGAGGGCCCCCATGCTAAGCTAAGTACACTACTTTGTGAATTAATGTGCATAATTGTGAATAGTTAGCATTTTAGTTTTATGTATAATCTCTTGCGAATATTTGCATGCCCATTTAGATTTTGGAATTGATCTCTTTTTAGTGACTAGTTTGAGTAAGGAAGGACAACCCAGGTCTCCAAGTTGGACCCTCTTCCTTGTAAAATAAGAATTGGACTGAAATCTCTTTATATGCATTCATCTTTTCTTGCTTTCTTAAATCAAGTGTTATGCTTTATGGTGTGTTTGGTTTTAGGTGAAAAAGAAATCAAAGGAAGGACAACCATGATCTCTAGAGTTAGAGCCTCTTTTGTGTTGATTATGATTCACTTAAAATCATTATTTGCTTATTCATGCTTGTAGATCAAGTTTTTATGCTTTCTTTACAATTAGATTTTATATTTGTAATATGCATTTCCATTATTTTAATCTAAACAAATACTTCCTACTCTATTTTAATCTAAGATTCCATAAACTTTGGTTTGCTTCTAAGTCTACCAACCCAGATTGATAAGTAGATATATGCTATAATTTATCTTAGTAAATTGAACTGACCATTTTGGCGTCACTGCCGAGGAAGCATACTTTGATATAACTAATTAGGAAGATTGTTTAATATATATATATATAAGGATTTTTCATTACGGTAATTTATGCCTAGACAAAGAGACAAAAAGGTTATATATATAAAACAAGACCCCCCAACCACTAAACCATTAGTGGGAGCAGGACCATCTACATTCAAACTAAGTACACCAATTTCTAGAAAACCAACTTTGGAAGAGTTAGAGGAAAAACAATGTTCAGTGCAAAGGTTAACTCTTGTTGAAAGACAAACTTTGTTGGCTTATGACGTAAAGAGAAAACAAACACAAGAAGAAACATCTTCTATACAAAAACAAAGAGAAACAAGAAAATCAAGTGTTCAACCTATCCTTGAGAAACTAGAGAAACCAATTAATCAACCTATCCTTGAACAAATAAAACAAATTGAAGACACACAATTTCAAATTTTTATTGAAACATTTGAAACAGCTGAAAAAGGAATGGCAGAAGAAGGACAAGGATCTAATATTCCTGGACTAACCCCAGAACAATGGCTAGAATATGAGAGACAACGAAGAGAATGGGCAAGGAAAATAGAAGATAGAAAAAGAGAAGAGGATACTAAAAGAGAAAATGGAAATAAAAGAAGAGAGGATGGTGGAGTAGACAATGACCAAGAAGCTACCTTTGGATTTTTAATCTTAGACACTAGAGCAATTTTGGGAGAAGAGGTAAAAATGAAAAATATCTCACCTTATGTTTAACCAAATTTCTATGGTATGTCTTCTGAAGATCCTAACTCATTATTGTTTCAATTTGATATTCTATGTCATACCTATGGTTATACCGATGATACACAAGGCTCGTCTTTTTCCTACTACTCTTAAAGCATGTGTATTAAAGTGGTTCATGGGATTAGGTGAACATACTATTAGCAGTTGGGAAGACATGAGGAAAAATTTTCTTAAGAAATATCAAACATACTGTAGGCCTAGAGATTCAAAAGATGACATTTGTAGAATGACTCAACAAGAAGATGAAAGGCTAGAGGAATACTTAGAAAGATTTCTCTATAACTTACAAAAATCTAAACATCATTCTTTAAATACTAATACTATTCGAACAATCTTTTTAGAAGGCATAAGAGATGAGTATCTCGATATTCTTAATGTGATGGGAAAAGGATATATTTCATATTTACCATTTGATGAAATTGCAGAGTTATGTAAAAAATATTCAAGAGGAAGATCTAAAACTGGAAAAAGAGATGCAAATTCCAAAGCTACCAAATCAACAACATGAAGTATAATGATGGCTGAATTAGGAAACTTGTTTGAAGACTTCAAAACTGATCTCTTAAGTACATTAAGAACACAAGTTGATACACTAAAAACTAGAAAGAAACAAGAAGAACAAGATCAAGTATTATCAATTTTCTGTCCTAAATGTAGTAAGAAACATCCCTTAAGAGAATGTCCTTTAGACAATATTCATGTTTGTGGACTTTGCACTGAAAATCATGCAACAGATGATTGTCCAAAGTTGAAGGAATTGCAGGCAAATCAAATGGAAGAAAGCCAAGGGATGGAATCTCTTTATTATTTAGCACCAAGAATACCTTGGCAACCTCGATTTATAGGTATGTATCAAAATACTCCTCAACAATTTACTTAGCAATTTCCTCAAAATTATCAATATTTTATTCAAAATTTATGGAATGCTCCTATTCCTTGGCAGGCTTGGCCTCCTAAGCAAACTCAATATCAACCTTCTCAAGGTTGGTGAGGGTATGCTTATGGAACCCAACCTCCTCAACAATATTATCCTCAACCACATCAGTCCTATCCTCAACAACCATATCAGTCATTTCCTCAACAATATTTTCCATACCAACAATTTGAACGACCTCAACAATCAAATCCATCATTACCTGCACCACAATTAACCCAACCTCAATAGCTTTAGCTATCATCTAACCAACCACCACCCAGACCGACTCAATTACCAGCCCAATCAGTGGCAAATCTGAGTAATAAATCAATATATAATGTGAAGGAAGGAACTTCATTTCCCAGGTATTCAAGATGTTCATTTAAGGTCTGGAAAAATTCTACAAAAAAACTCCCCCATCATCGTAGAAGAACAAATAGAAGAAAAATAGAGTCTTGAAAAGAATAGAATCGAGCACATAATAAAAGATAATCAAATTCAAAAAGGTAAAGCAAGAATGACTCAAACACCTCCTTTTCCAGAAAGGTTAGTAGAGAAAAAAAACTTTAATTTCCCTTCCTGAATTTGATATCTTAGATCAATTAAAAAATTCTTATGTGAAAATTCCATTATTGCAAGCTATAAAAGACATTCCAATCTATACAAAATCAATTAAGGAATTATACATAAAGAAAAATGGAAAAAGAAAAAAAAGATCCACCAACAATCCATGTGATTGGGAAGCTAGCTAGTCTCATGTAAACAAGTAGTACAATTGAAAAATATGTTGATCCTGGAATTCCAATGGTGATAATTTCCATTAACAAATTTTTAGTTTCTAAAACTTTAATTGACTTAGGGGTTGCTATTAATGTGATGACGACAGAAACGATGAAAAATCTCAATTTGGCAAACATTCGACCAACCACTACAATTTTAGAACTAGCTGATAGATCTAAAGTAGTGCCAGAAGGTGTACTTGAAGATATCATAGTTTCTTTAGACTCTTGGGAATATCCAGTAGACTTTTTAGTTCTACAACCAAAAAAAAATCTAGGAGGGCACCCATTAATTATTGGGAGACCTTGGTTAGCCACAGCCAATGCCTTCATTGGTTGTATATCAAAAAGTATGATTATCCCACATGGGAATGAAATAAAGCACATAACACTATATCTTCCTGCTCAATCTCCTTCTTTGGTATTATGGCCTAATGAAATAGAACAAGAAAATGAAGAAAATCAATCTATTCTAAGCATTAATCAAGGTTTTGATTTCAAAGAAGAGAATAATGAGGATTTAATAGATTTCTTCATTTCAGAACCTCGTATTTCAGAGAAACTAAGAACCATGCAATATGAAACTGCAAATCAACTTTTAGATCAACGTTTTCAAGAAAACTGCATAATCAATTCTAAGCAAACATCATTTTATTATGTTTTTCATGTTAATTCAATCACAAATTCTAATAGCAAAAAAATTGAAATCAATCCTACAAAATGTATTAACATTGGTAACAATCTGCAAACATCACAACAGGAACAATTAATTGCATTATTAAAGAAATATTCAAAGGCATTTGCTTGGGATTATACTGATATGCAAGGAATTCATCCTCACACATGTACTCATCATATTACACAGATAATAATATCAAACCTGTAAGACAACCACAACGAAGAATGACTCCAATGATGAAAGAGATAGTCAAAGAAGAATTACAAAAATTATTACAAGTAGGATTTATCTACCCTACCTCAGATAGTAAATGGGTTTCTCCTTTAGTAGTGGTTCCAAAAAAAAATGGAAAATAGAGAGTCTGTGTAGACTATAGGGAATTGAACAAAGCAACACTTAAAGATCATTTTCCATTACCATTCATAGATCAAGTCCTAGATTCACTAGCTCAGAAAATGTTCTTCTCTTTTCTAGATGGATTTAGGGGCTTTCATCAAATTAAAATAGAATTAGAATACCAGGAAAAAACTATATTTACATGTCCTTTGGGTACATATGCATACAATGTCTTACCCTTCGGACTATGTAATGCACCAGCTAATTTCCAAAGAGCAGTTTTGGCTATTTTCACTGATTTAATCAATGAATGTGTAGAAGTTTATATGGATGATTTCATTGTATATGGAAATACTTTTGACGATTGTTTGAAAATTTAGAATTTTTTTTACAAATATGCATTGAGACAAATATATCTCTCATTAATGAAAAATGTTTCATGATGCTAACCGAAGGAATAATATTGTGACATCATATCTCTTCTTCAGGAATAAAGGTAGATCCAACAAAAGTCCAAATCATTGTGAATTTGTCACCACCTACAAATCAAAAAGAGGTAATAAGTTTTTCAGGGTATGCATGCTATTATAGAACATCCATTGAAAATTTAGTAAAATGGCCTTGCCCTTATTTAAACTACTTAAAAATGACGTAGAGTTTCAATGGAATATTGGCTATCAAAATGCCTTTGAAAAACTGAAACAAAAATTGTCCACAACATTAATTGTTAGAGGACCAAATTGGTCACTGCCATTTCATATATCTACGAACGCATCAGATACTGTAGTATGGGCATCATTAGGCCAAAAAGAGAATCAACTGCACTATGATATCTATTTCATTAGAAAAATTTAACTCCAGCTGAGTTAAATTATACAATTACTAAAAAAGAGATGCTTGTTGTAGTACATGTAGTAGATAAATTCAAACATTACATAACAAGATATGAAGTGTTCATTCACATTGATCATTCAACCATTAAATATATAATGAATAAACCTATCACTAATGGCAGGGTTACTACATGGTTGTTATTAATGTAGGAATTTAACATTACTATATTAGATCGACTAGAAAAGGAAAATCAAGTGGCAGACTTCCTTTCAAGGCTTCATCTTCCTAGTGAGCTTGTTCTAGTTTCTTATAACTTTCCAAATGTACATCTATTTGATATAGCAGTTAAAAATCCATGGTTTGCTGACATAGCTAACTATTCATCATCTACAAAATTGTCTTCTCATTTTACAAATAAACAGGAGAAAAGTTGGATTAATGATGGCCTTTTCTACACAAGACCTGATATGCTAATTAGAAAATGTGTAAGAGAAGATGAAATTTTGGAAATACTGAAAGCATGTCATGATGAACCATGTGGTGGTCATTTTGCAGACAAAAGAACAACATACAAGTGTTGAATCTGGGCTGTTGGCCATCCATATTCAAAGATTCAAAATCTTATGTCAAGAAATGTGACAACTACCAAAGAATAGGGAGACATGTACATTCTGATGAAATGTCTTTAAAGACACAAGCACTTGCAAAACCATTTAAGCAATGGGCTCTTGACTTTGTGGGGCTAATTAATCCACCATCCAATGGAAAAAGGTACATCTTAGTATGTACTCATTATGTAACAAAATGGGTGGAGGCAAAAGTAATCGAAAAGGCAACAGAAAATGCAGTAGTATCTTTTCTTTTTGAAGAGAGATTTGTTAGATTTGGAGTACCAAGGCAGATCATCATTGCCCAAGGAGCACAATTCACTTCAAATCTTGCCAGATATCTTATAGAGAAATATAAAATCAAGCATAGAAAGTCGACTCCATATCACCCACAAGCAAATAGGCAATTGGAATCAACAAACAAAGTGCTTGAAAACATCATGACAAAGATAGTAAAGATGCACAGGAAGGATTGGTCAGAAAAATTGAATTAAGCATTATGGGCATATAGAATAACATGGAAGAATACTACTAGGTTCAGCCCTTATCAACTGGTCTATGGAAAAAAAGTTCTTTTACCAATTTAATTTCAAATCCATACATATAGATTGCAATTGAGCTTGGATTGGACCTATTAGAAGCACAACAACAAATAATCATGCAACTAAATCAATTGGATGAAATTAGAAAAGAAGCAGTGGAACATACATCATTGGTACAATAAAAAAGAACAAAATGGCATGACAAATTCATTAAGAATAAAATATTTCAGATAGGAGATTTGGCACTTCTATTTGATTCAAAGTACAAGGATTTCAAAGAAAAATTCACCACACATTGGTTAGGACCATATGAGATTGAACAAATTTATGATAATGGATCTTTGAGAATCAAGACAATAGATGAAGCTGCGACATCATTTATCGTCAATGGACACAGATAGAAAATATACAACAAGCTATGAATAAAGAATATTTTCTGAAATAAATAATAAATAAATAAAATAAATAAATAAATAAAAATTAAAAAATAAATAAATAAAAATAAATAATAAAATAAAAATAAATAAATAAAATAAATAAAATAAATAAAATAAATAAATAAATAATAATAAAAATTATATATATATCTCAACAGAAGAAGACATGGAAGTTTTAGAAGAGCACAAACTTATTTGACTTCTTTACTTTCAGAATAAATAATATATAATACAAAAGATCAAAAATAATAAAAAAGCTTTGGTTGTGAAAATCCAGATTTCTGACACAATACAAACTTGAATTCATATTAGAAAACCGAATTATTTGGCTAATATGATTCTACTTTCTTTTTATATTTTCAACGTGATTTCATCAACTTTTTTCAGAATATCTTCTCCAAATTCTAGACTTCAGGACAATTCTCAAAATAAGCAAGGGAGAAGAGAATAAAACAAGTACATTTTTTTTTTTAAGTTGAAGCAACTCAACATACCATCGACTTGATATGGAAGCAACTCAGAATGCAAGGGGCCTTAAAATTGCAAATTTTACTTCAGTAAGGACCTAAACATGAGCAACATCACATCAAAAAGGGACTTGAACATGAGCATCATCACATCAAAAAGGGACCTGAACATGATAAACATCAACATCACATAGGGACTTAAACATATATGAGTCAAAAACTATTTTTTAAAGGGACTTGAGGATCAACATGTAAAACATGTCAGAAGGGACCTATTGGAAATACTGAGAGGGGGGTGAATCATTATTTCTTTTCAATTGTTACTTTTACTAGTTAGATCACTTATATTTAGAACACAAAATGAACAATAAGAATAAATGATTTTATTAATTTCTTCAATAAATCAAGTACAATATATGTAGGGCTCCAACCCTAGGTGAAGACGCCAATCTTCAATCACCCAAGCTCCAACCTGTATTTTTCAAGCACCGGCTTGGACTTCCAAAGCTCCAACCTTGTCAATTTTGAGGGACCAACCTTAAGGGCTCCAACCCTATATCTAGTTCAGGCTCTGATCTAGTTTCTTGAAGACTCTGATCCTCTAGGGCTCCAACCCTATCTTATCCAAGGCACTAACCTTGAGTTTAGGAGCACCAACTCCAAGGACACCAATCCTATATTTTCCAAGCACCAACTTGGACTTTCCAAGGCACCAACCTTGTCAATTTTGAGGCACCAACCCCAAGGGCTCCAATCCTATAGCTTCACTTTGTCAAGGTATGTTTGGTTATACTTCACGGCTCCCAATGTTTTCTTCAACAAGCCCTATCAATCTTCAGCTACGCCTTCACTTAGTCTCCACGTCACATCATCAATGACAACCTTTTTCTTCACATGAAGGTGTCACCACAACTCTTCATGTTACCCAAACAAAACTTCTTCAAGGTCACCTCATAATGGCTTCAATGCATCATGGTCTTCAATGATCTCCAAAAATATTCAATATGTTGCTTCACAAAGTTCTCCAACTCTGCCCTATTCTGTTCTCAAGAGAAGACTTCAACAAGCTCTATTTGTCCAATCCCAATAAATCAACACTTCGACCACGAAAAATATGAAAACTTCAACCACGGAAACTACAGCAGCTTCAACCATGGCAACTACGACAGCTTCAACCACGACAACTACGATAGCTTCGACCACGCCAACTACGGCAGCTTCAACCACGCCAACTACGGCAGCTTCGACCATGGCAACTACGGAAGCTTTGACCATGGCAACTATAGTAGTTTCGACCATGGCAACTACGATAGCTTCGACCACAAAAAATACGGCAGCTTCTGTTAGCTCCTGCTGCAGCAGGTATTCGTTTTTCATGATTGGCATTTCACAGGCCAAATATGTCGTACTTTGCTTGCTGCAATGCTCCATATTTGCTCAAACAGTCTCCAAATGAAGAAGGCTTCTTCAAGATTCATTCAATTGCCTTCAAATTTTGTAAAAGTTTTCCTGGTATCGCTACTTTAGTTAAAGGGAGGTCCAAACAGTTTAATCTTGGCAGACTCTTAGATAGGTAGAGAAACAAGAGAGTCCAACAGTTTAATCTGGGCTCTGGAAGAAATAAGGGTAGTATGTAGATAGGAAACATCAAAAGAAAATGTATAATGGGTTTGCAAGTCT